>JAQJVL010005251.1:0-36839 GCA_035578905.1 Stictocephala bisonia | reverse complement strand
AAGAGCATAAATGCCAAAACCGGTCATGTTGATTTAATAAAAAATTATTTAAGGGTGCTCAGTTATTATTTTTTATTATAACTTTATTATAAATAGCAGCCCTAGGAATTACAACTTTTCTTCTTATTAAATGTACAATTGGTTAATATATTTAAATACAGCCATATACCGGGTGTTCAATAAGTATGGAACCCTATTAATATTTTACTATATAATATTAATAAACACAAAATGACGAAGCTCTAGGATTATGTACTAGGTTACCCACCCGCCCACCCTTACACTTACTATGGTATTGTCCCACCCACCCACCCATACACGTACTGCGGCATTGATCAGCACTGTGGTTACTGACTTTTTGGCCATCTTAACTGTCCTTTTTTGCTTTGGGGGACGTCCTGTGGATGAAGTCTAAAAAAGTTTAAATGTAAGTATAGATCAAATCATACCTCATTTTAAAGGTCATTGTTAGAAGAACACATTGCCGCAACCCCAATTGAAAAAGGACTATTCATTTGGAAATAGCAGTCCCTCAAAGTTCCAATGAAGCCAAACTTTTAGAGGCTGTAATTTTGAAAGGAATATACCTTTTTCAGTCGGGGTTGTGGAAATGTGTTTCTCTAACAATGACCTTTAAAATGAAGTATAACTCGACCTATGCTTACATTTAAGATTTTTCAGATTTCCTCCACAGGACGTCACACCAAAGAAAAAAAGGACAGTTAAAACGACCAAAAAGTCTGTAACAACAGTGAAAACGTAATCCTAGACTTTCATTGTTCTGCTTTGATTAATAAAATAAATATTAAGGGGGTTCCAAACTTTTTGAACACCCGGTATATATTATAAGATAATGCAACATTAGCGTTAATGTTACTTGACTTAGAAGCCATAAAAAAGCCTAAAAAAACCCTACACCCATTTATCCTATCCACTCATATATTAACGATTTTCACACCCTGCCTAAAAACCCATAAACTGTAAACCTCATTTTATCCAGACTAATGTGGCGTTATACCAATCCGAACATATGTAAATCTGGATAAAAAAATCAAGTTAAAATTGGATAACTATTGGTAAAAGACACCTACATGGTGCAAATAGCAATGTACACTTCACAGAGGTGTGCGGCTGGTCCGGCCGTGCTTCATTTGTGTGAGAACATTCTAGAAACTGAAAGAACGCCTGATAAAAATATGTCACCATTGCTAACTTGACCAAAGTCAGTGTTTTTGTGTAGATGAATAGCAAAAAGCTGAATCTACAGGATGCAATCCATACAATAGCCTACATTTTGTTGGCTATTCTTCTGACTAAGATGATCTGGACAATGATAAACGTCTGGATAGGAAGGTCATATGAATAAACGAGCTTTTTACCATATAAAATAGACAAAATAGTATTTAATAACGTTTATTGTTACACTAGAAAGTATTTATTCAGCACTATTCAGTATTCTGCGTATTCATAACTGCACTATAACTTTAAATGTTTACGTACGCAACTCAGCGGTAACTAATAGAAACAATAAAAAGCGTGTACATGACAGCTAGCTATGCTAGCACTTTGTGTGGATCGTCCAATAACATCTCCAAATATAATACAGTACGTACAGTTTGCTGTGTACTGGGAACCATGCCTGCACGAGAGCATGTCTGTGATTCTACGCAAGCAACGCAGCTGTAATGAGTTTATCACCGGCGCTGCCATGAGAGAACAATGTTTAATCTTTCTACGGTAGTGTAACAACTTTAGAAAACAAATATTCACTGTCCATTGGACCAGTCAGCTGATCCAGATAATATGGGTCCAAATAAAACAAGGTTTACTGTAATTGCAATTAAGTTTAAATTTAAAGATTCCTTATCATAATAAAATACAAATTGCTTAATACAGATAAAACAAATAATAAATTTGCCAATGTGTTTATGTGTAGCTTGTATAGGGCGAAATTTAGATTAGGGTTTCTCAAACTGGGGTGGGGGGAGACATGCCTCCTCTGTCTCCCCCAGGGGACATAAGACAAGTCAAGGGGGTTGCTAGTGAAAATGCAATCTCATCCATCTCACTAACTTCTTTTTCTCTTAACAGTACTTCTTTACCTAGTAAATTAAAACAAAATATAAAATCATATTTCTTCTGAAATTAGAAGTAAATTATTTTTCTTATTGTAATACTTGTTTTTTGCTAATGCTCACACACTTCATACAAATTGTGTAGGAGAGAGTGTGGACAGGGGTATTTAATTTCAGGAGGGGCACGTTACAAAAAGGTTTGTGAACCCTAATCTACATATTAAAAATGTGGATAGCACTCATAATGTTTGAATGAATTTTTTGGACATTACATTTGTTTTACCATCGTACTTGTCATATAATTGCAGTGTACAACTTGTTCTATCGTCAGTAACTAAACTGTTAAACAAATCATAACTGTTATTAAATCAAAATACTTTACATTAAATAATATACAGTATCCAGTAAAATATTTGGTACAAATAGATTTATACAGTTGCAGGAGTTGCAAGAGCAGCAGGTGGCTCTCAAAGCTCTTCGCCAGAAGGCACAGGAACAACTGAATGAAGCAAGAGCAGCGCAGGTAAGATTTATGTCAATTTTAGTGCATTTTATCATCCCAGTGACAATTCAGCTACCAAAATCGTTGTTCATTTAGCACCACCCAAGGGACATGTACAGCTTAAGGATAGCTGCGGACGCGAACAACATCATCACTCTTGCTCTAGAATATATTGAATGAAGAAAATATTGCCTTACTATTTAAAATGAATGTTGAATTTGTAAGCCTGGATTCTTTGATTCTACCTGAAGTCAATTAGTGGTACAACGTTGAGTTTTCAGTCCAAAGTATTGAAATATTTGAGTCTGCATGCTTTTTCAATGTCATGTTCAAAGAAGCACGTCATAGGACATTTTTATCTGTTGATGATCCTACTTTTTGCCCTTAGAAACCTTTTGTCATTTATGGATAAATAGATCTTATTGACTGCCTATCCTTTTGTAAAGGTTGGTTTATTATTTTCTATCTTATGGGATTGAAATTTGGGGGCATGAATGTAGAAGAACATCTATCTTATCTAGGATTTAGAAAAAAGCACTTAGAATTGTCTGTAAAAAACCTAGTACATTTTCTTGTAGGCAATTATTTAAGCAAAATAGTGTACTAACCTTCCTGTGCATCTACATACATCGAGTCCTATTATATGTTCATCTAAACATCCAAATTTTTAGAGCTGATAAACCAAAACACAATACAATCTTCGTCATAACTGTAACCGATACCTCATCGCTATAAAACTACATTTTTTTTAAAAAACACCTGTTATTTAATGGTTCCAGGCTCTACAACACGCTACCTCTTTCATTAAAAAATCAAAGTGAAATCAAATCATTTGGCAGTAAGTCCAAGGCCTATTTGGTGTCCCATGCCTTTTACAGTGTTCGGGAGTTTTTGATTCTGGCATGACATGGCATTTCTAGTGCAGTGCTTATAAGAACTAGTTTGTTTGAGTTTTTAACTGTAGGCTATCTTGTATTATTTACCAAATAATGTGATCTGTTTATTATAAAAATTATTGACGCTATTATGCAACCATGTGTGAAAAAAAATAAAGAATTATTTGATTTTATGTTATTTTTGTAATGGATGGGTTATATGCTTTGAGTCAGTGACTCATCATGCCTACTGACTGATAAAAATGCACTACAGATCTTTAGAGATAAATTTATTGGCCGTATCTATGAGTGAGGAATGTCAAATATCCTACTAAAGCAGTGCTGTACATTTATACACTCTTATGCTGGTATATATATATAAGAACTAAAATTAAATATAGAATCATTTTTCAAAAGTTAAAAAAAATATGATTTGATAAGTTTAGTTAACTTCCTGGCTCCACCACTCAATTATCAAAGGTAAATATGAAGGCAATTTATGTATTCTATTGTGTCAAGAGTTTTTGTCAAAACTAATAAAAATCACTAAATTATTTGTTTTAATAATGTCAAGCATTTTACTCACTATTACATGTGATATTAGATTTTTTAAGTTCACTTTAAAAACGCAAAAGTATTTAATGTGATTTGGTTATAAACATCAAGTTTCAGTCGTGTAGCTTAAAAAACGTTGTTTCATTGTATGTCTCATTACAGGTGGCTTTATTGTCAGCACATGGCGTCAACCAACAGTCAGCTAACGCAGATAACATGATCCAGGATAGACTGCACAACCTTCAGCGGTTCTTTGACACCAGCCATCAGGTCTCAACATTAATAACATTCATAAGTTTTAAATATTTGTAACTGAGTGTATCAGATCCCATTAGCTTGTAGACTATGAGCGAGTTTTATCTAACTAGTGATGTACCGACATATAGGATCACTATATTTCGAACCTTAGACTTTATTCTCATAAACCCTTACTGTGGGAAATATCTTACTGTGGGAAAACAACTAGCGAAAACACTTTAAAATAAACTTTTTTTTTTTTATTTCGCACTGATATAGGGAGGATCAAATATTATTTGTACTCAAATGTTATTCTAAGAGAAAAGAAAAAAAAATGGTCTGACAGATCAGCTAGTAGATCAACCTATGTAATCCATTAAGGAATATTTTTAGGCATTTAAAAAAATGTGTGAAGCGATTAGGAAAGAATAAATAATGTTATACCTTTGAGCACAATGTATTTATTTCATAAATTGACTATCAAATGTTTTATTTTTCTGTTGGCAAAGGTCAGTAGAATCCAAGAGTCTGAAGCTACTTACTATTTAATTTTTTTGTGGCTTAATGTGTAAAAAATGTTTAGGGCCAGATTTTGAACATTTAAATTATTTTAATCGTAATTTTGATTTTTGATATAAAAATGTCATTGTTTGATGTTTAGGGTTCAAAAACTTTTCAACCAAACAAGTTTTCACAATGTCAGGTTGAGAAGCTTACAATTACAGTGTTAATAATTTTGCGCTGGAGCTTCTGAAATCTTATTTGATATAAAGGTGCCAGGTTTTCAACATACAAGGTGCAGTTTTATCTGCGGTTGATATAAAGTGGGAGTACCTCAGGGATCTGCATTGGGGCCTATTCTCTTCCTCATATTAATTAATGATTTGGACTTAAAGATACTACCTTAATATCTTGTTGATCTTCAATGAATGCAGTAGAAGTGGAGTCAACAGAAATCTTTTAAAAAATCCAAATTATGGTTTTTGTGTTATGAAGAAAAACTCAAAATAGTCTGTTCCCTCTTTGGACTAGTTGGATAAATCATATGCTTGTAGAGAAAATGGCCAATGTTAAGTTTTTGGGTTTCCATCGTTGAAAAGTAAATTGGGCTAATCATAAAATGATAAAGATAGACGCTATCTAGGATCACCTTCATTGGAAAACTTACAAAATTAAGTTATAGTTGACTATCCTCTAATGAAATATTTTGCATAACCATATACTTTACATACAAGGCACAAAAATTACACCTTTATTCGTGGTTCTGATATCTCGCTAAGCTGTCCCTTAGTGGTCTTAGCTATCGGGTTATCAATAAATGACCTTTATAAGAAAGAGAGTCGATCTTGATTAGTAACAATGACTACAATTGTTCATCTACACTGGTTGCACCAGTGAATTAAGGACTATAATATTTTTCTGAACAACTTGATAACAATTTTATCATCCCAGTTATGTTTCTTGGAATAACTTAAGTTAGTCGTTTATTATCGATAAATGATTGCCATAGTTGGTGCAGTTGGTAGGACTCGATGAGGGAGATCATGCTGAGTCAGCTGAGATGCAGAACAAGTTGGATGAACTGCAAGCCAAAAAGCAGCATATGGATCAGCTGCTGGCACAACTCTCCCAGCTTAATGGCACAGGTACAGTAACTAGGGCTTACTATTTAACTTTGGTTAACATAGAAACTTTATGTTTGGTTTTTGTTTGTCAAGTATTGTACTTTAATGTCTAAAATTGTAACACCTCATTTGGTGAATAAATCATTATTTAGCTTGGAGGCTACTATCTTACATTTATTTAGTCATTACTAACTGATGTGATTATCTCATAATCAATATAACGGTTTTTCTCAAATAGTATAAGATATGAACAGAAGACTACAGCTGGGGAATGTATTTATATTTTTGTGATCTGAGCAAGAATTTATTGAGTTAATCAAGAAGACTTAATCTTCAAACATCAATTTAACGTTCATTCATTGGTAAACATTTTAACATTTTGTTTAGGTACCAAAGTCAATTTATTTTATTAATAACCAGCTAAACCTAGCCCATCGGCTTGGTCTGATATCAACTATAAAGAGTGTAAAATATTCTTTTTAATTTAAAATAAAAATTCAATTTGACTGTTGACTTGATTTTATTTGAAATAGTTGTTTTCATTAATAAACAATCATCTGGTCATCACAACTACAGGATATGATTTGGATATAATATGCACATAAATCAGAAAGTCGCAGTAGCACTTTTTCAGCAGTGGCATTTATCATCATTAAGTCGGTAAATGCTTGAAATGCCCTCTAGTAACAGAAATCTTGTAATTGTTTTATTCAGCCTTAAACTTAAGCCTGACTCATATTTTTCAACTTAAAATCAGTGTATCTTCTAAGCTTTGTTACAATTTTCATTTGTTTGTAGAGGAAATGACAGCTGAAGAATGTGAAAGAGACGTTGAGAACAAGATGGCTGAATTGAATGCCATGAGAGATACCCTGGCAATGCTACAAGGTAGTATGTCTGCACAGCTGCAGACTGCACAGCTACAATCTGCTCAGCTACAAACTCCAACGTCACAGGTATGTTAGCTGATAAACTCTGATTTGGTTATTGCTTATTGTTCAACCCATTTAATAATATATGTATGTGCGCAATTAATATCTCTGTGATCTTAGGGCCCCCTTTATACAGTCCGTCAAGTGACACATGTTGGGATATGCGTAAAATGAAAGAACATTACGTTTAAAGGATCCTTTTATCCACCATGACATTTACTCTAAAGCCTGACGCATCTACAAACATTACGTGATCAGGTGACCGCCTCTAGTAACATTAGAGCATATGAAACTAGTATACAAAGCGTAATTTTGGTCGTTGTGTGGACATTGAGCAACGCCTCTTCTGCGTTATGTTTTTGTTTTGCGTCAGTAATATTCCAAGGCATTCTAATGCCTGTCAGATGTCGCTTGGCGCTTAAACAATATCTGTATTTATGTTCTTGTGTAGGATGACATCTGCACAACGTGGGTGACCTTGCATAAAAGTAGCCTTATAAGTGCAAACTTTGATAGACTAGGTTTGACTGTATCTCCATTTATGAATTTTCTGTTAACTCGTCGCTAATGGATTTGGTTAAAGCCCAGCTTCATGAGCTAAAACGGTTTTCAGTTCAATTCCAACAATAATGACAAATTTTTTATATGGTCAGCTGATAACCACCGGCTGTTCATATTTTATCATTGGGCTATCAATTAATGACATATTCTTAGAAATAGAAGGTCATACTTGTTACAAAGACTACATTCGCTCATACACTCATTTGGAATCCAGAGTCACATATAGCTTGACGATCAGCGTCTCTAAAACATATAAATAAATTGTTGTACAATTAGTTTTAGGATTGCTAGCTGTATGTCACTAAATAATTTGATTTGCATCCCAGAATTTTTTAATTTTCCAGTATTAAATTTTGGGGTATTAATTTAAATTGTCTATGCTTTTAATTTGATAATAATTGTTTGTGAAGAGGACCATTATTTTATGTTTTTGGAATAATGATGTTTAGAATAATTACTATGTAAAATGTTATAGCTCCTCCCCTGGAATTTTTAGCTCTTCATTTTTGTCAGAAAATATAGGATTTTAGATGTTTCATGTATACTTTTGTTAGTTAATTAATTGGTCTTTTTCAGAGGCGAATTGTAAAGAAAGAGTCACGAACTCCAGTAGAAAAATCTAATGCTGCTACTAGTCATGCCTTTCAAGCAAAAACTCAGTAAGTAGATTATTTACTAAACATAGTTCCAGACACACTGTATATTTAGTATTACTAATTAACTGGATTCATTCACTCATTAATTTGATTAATACGTGGCACTAAATCCACAGTGTGCTTTATATTTTCACTGATATTTTATGATACATTCTGTATTTTTCATCTGTTTTCATCCACCTATTGTACTAGGTTGCAGATCTCACATTCCGTTATTAAATTTCTCGATTCAGATAGTTTAGAATTTGTAATTTAGTTTTACTAACAGGAATACATTTTATTAATCACTTGTCAACATTAGTCGTTGAGCAAATTGAGAAAGTTTTACAATATTGTTGTAAGCAACGTATCAAATATTTTATAATAATAACTAAATTGAAAAGTAATGCAGATGTGCAATACTTGAAGTAGTGAAGACTTAAATATATTACAAGTTTCTGATCAACGCCTATCTCCTCTGTGTTACTAAAGAAACGGTATTCGATTCAATACAATACAACTGTACGTTTATGTTGTTTTGTTGAGTTTATTATCGTCTATTTATTGTTATCTTGTTTATTAATTTATTGTTGTTTGTTAACCATTACGTCTTAACTTATTGGCAGAGTTATTTAAGGTTTAGTAAAGTCTACCTGGTGAATATTGTGTATGTTGATTTTGTGACAAGTTAGTGTTTGGTTATGAAGAATTATTGAAGATGAACTGATTATTAATCATGTATATTATTTAAAACTTAATGCTATATTGTAATTGGGAAAATCCTGTTATGTAGCATTTTCAAATAAATAAATAAATGTGTATGGGTGGGTGGGCGAGTCAGTACTACCTTTCTTGTACATGCGGGAAGGTGGGTCAATACCATTGCACGTGAATGGATGGGTGATTGTATTTAAATCTGTTATGTTAATCTTGAGAATATTCCAAGTTTAAGGTCTATAATAAAGTTAATTTGTATGACAAAATAGCCACTAAAAGTAGGCTTGTAAATTCAATACCAAATGTATTGTTTGCAACTGGAGAGACTTATACTTTTATATATATATATATATATATATATATATATATATATATATATATATAATGATACTGTATACTTATATGTATATATATATATATATATATATATATATATAAAATGATACTGTTATTCTTTGCCATTTCTATGGGTAGTTAAATAAAATATTGTCATTCATCTCTCTCTATATGAAAGAAGTGGTGCTATGTGGATGCAAGAACACACCCCAACAAGGCTCAAATATTCTTGATCACATCGGATATACCTTATGTTGCACCCTACAACACCATCATCTTACACTATACGAGAAAACACCATCCGAGCAGAAAGACACACAATCTACTGACAGGTGATCTTAGAAGCTTAACAGAAACAAAACTGAAAACGGCACTAAATGTATGGCTGATTGGCAAACCATTCTACACTCTACAATAATCTGTGCAATGGAATAATTAATTTATTCCATTCACTATGTTACTTATATTAATTGGTGCCATTGTATTCTCTAAACAAACTAAAGATTATGTCAATGTCTATTTGTTTAGTCAGCTGCAAGAGGCCAAGTCAAAGTTGCAGCAACTTCAGACCTTGCTACAGACTGTAGAGGAGTTGCGGGAGAATGGGCAGCCTATTCCAGATTCCATCCTGCAGCTGATGTCCAACTCTGACGTCAGCTCCAGCCCCACTCATCAAGACCGGTGAGTTTATTGTGACAAATCAAGTAAGGTTAAAATTTCTATAGATAATTAAATATTAAGTAGATAATAAAATATTTATGTTAAATTTCATCCATTTAAGTTTATAACAGATGAAAAGAATTGTTCTTGAAATTTATTTCCCTCACAAAATATAAGTGGAAGCTAATCAACCGCACTAGTGGCGCAGTGCTGTAACCCAGCTACTTGGGGACAAAGTGTTGTAGAGATTGTAAGTGATTGGTTCTATGCTCTGTCCTCTTAATACTAACATGGCAACTGCTCAATGGTTGCCATCGATGTGGACACTACAAGAGAAGTCTGAGGTGTCCTTGTTGGGCAGTAGTCAGGGTCCGGATGTTGTGTAGGAGATAAAACTGAGTATCAGGTTTGTCAATCATCTGAAAATCAGACCAATACTACGTGATTCGAATTCCACGTAAAGCTATAGATCCTTTAGTTGCCCTGGCTATTGGGCTATTAATAAATGGCCCTTTCTGAGCATAAGTTAGACTTAGTTAAAAAAAACCATTCATATTCGCCTTAAAATACGCACAACGTTGTGTCGGCGTCTCATATGTAAGAATGTAAGAATGTAAGTTAGTAACCATACTACACAGGTCATCCACATTCATCCTACACTCATATAATCATTCATATTCAGCTTAAAATATGCACAAAGTTGTGTCGGTGTCTCATATCTAAAAGAATGAAAAGCCCCCTGAATCCTAAAACATGGTGTACATATAGGCTAGATGATAATAAAAATAAACTTTTAAAATTCAAATATATCTGAATATTTCTGAAGCTGTATGTTTTGAAACCTTATTTTTAATATCTCTCAAATCCAGAAATTTTGAAATGTTTGCTGCAAAGCAAAAATGGGGCATTGAATAACATAAGGGGGTTTTTATGAATAGTGAGGGTTTAATTTTATTACGACTAATGTTTACGAGAATGATTTTGCAAAGTTGTCTGACTGTACACTCTGTTGGGCCATACCAGAAATTTACTCATAGTTTGAATGATTATAGATAGAACAGTATTGGGAAAAAGTCCTCACTGCCTGTGACTTTTCATTTGTGAAGTTTCTGAGTTGTCAGAAACTTCAACTGAATAAGTCTTACTTGATAATCATCTAACTCAGTGCAGTCTAACACTAATCTCATTATTAATCTCACTGAGGCATGGGCCAGATGAATATTAACTTCCGATTTCAGATTATATTTTTCATTCATTTATCTTTTCATCTGTTTACATTTCCGTTTTCATGGGCCATTCCACACAGCTTCCTCTATTTTTGGTCTATTTTGCCTACACAGCCTTCTTCTTCATCCACTTGTTTTTTTCTGCATTCCTCTTTTCCCCACATCCTTCCCTATTTAGTCCTCCCACTGTTGTATCTATCAATAACTGGTTACCCCCACTCCCTCATGTAGTATGCAGTCCACTTATAACCCAGCAGTTGTACAGTCAACATACCCTATGATGTAACTTCAATAAACAGTGTTTGTCCAGTTTTTTAGTAAGTTTCTCAGTCACCTTTATTAACCTAATTATGTAACAATGTCACAGTTACAGGTACCCACCTTCTTCTCGGTCTACCTCTTGATATTCTTCCTTTTTTTCTCTTTCTCTAGAACTATCCTCGGCAATCTATTATTTCCCATCCTCTTCACATGCCCCGTCCTCTGTATCCTTCTTCTTTCCATTGTCTCTTTTAGCTGTATCACTAATTGCTTTCATTTTTTTGTTCAGGTCGGACTTGTCTTCACAGGAACTAAGTCTGCCCTTGCCAGTAAGTGAGCGAGTGGTCAACAGCTGTGAACGCAGCGAGTTATTGGCGGATAGGAGTTTTCGCTCCCTTAACTCATCTGAAAGAGAACGAGTGAACCATCAACAACCAGCCAATGCTATCAAACATAACAACCAGGAGGTTAGCAATTTATCTCATAAGTTAAATAATATCGTTTGAATTTTGAATAACTCTGATTATAGTTTTTTGAGTTTGAGAAGAAAATTAAGCTATAAATTCGAAGTAAACTTAAAATATTAATGAATTTTGCTGTGGTAGTGTGACATCTCAGTGTAATTGTTACAGTCAGAAGTTTAGTACCTTTGGATGCACCTATAAGTAGAATTAATAAAGAAATAGAGGTTATTTAATTAAATTATAAGTGAATGCAGGAGATTACATTCTAATTTCTTGACTGTTTGGTAATCTCACAAGACCCAATAGTTTATAACTGACATTTTATTATATTTTAAATTATAATTATTATATTTTTTTATTTCATAATTATTTTTTAGGGCAAACTTGGGACTAAGATGCAGCTGGAAGAGCTTTTGAGGAACCAGGATCTAAACTTGCCGCAGCCTTTGCAAAGTAAGTATAATGAAGCCATTAATGTATGAATATAACAACATGAATAAAAATGTTACTGTTCACTATATCACTGATACAAAAACAGCGGCCCAATATTTAAGAGGGAAAATCTATCTTGTATCTTGCCGAGGACTTGCAACACTGGTACCCGAACCCATCCTTTGATGTGGTGCTAACGAAACTGTAACATGCCTTGGGACTGTGGAGTGCATGACCATGATAATGAAGACACAGACCGGGATTTGCAACACTGACACCAGGTACCTTTCCACTACCGTAGTCCTAACGAAACTGTAACACACCTTGGGACTGTGGAGTGCATGACGACGATAGGGGAGACATGGACTAGGGACTTGCAACACTGGCACCTAGTCCCATTCCCCTGCAGTAGTGCTAACGACACTGTAACACGTCTTGGGACTGTGTACTGCATGAGGACGATAGCAGAAACACGGACAAAGACTTGAAACACTGGCACAAAGTTCCATCAAACAAGTCCATTGGACTATCTCTAGCTCCAATTGTTGATATTGGAGGCTCAGATTCCTGTGGGCATCATTAAAAGTGAGATAGTAGAACCGACTGTCTCAATTCTTCCGCTTAATATTAATGTTGGCTCCAATGGGCTTGTAATTGTTTAGCCTAGTGTGTTCCGATTTCTAGAACTAAAAATGAAATACTAACAAAGCAAACTTAATTATTTATTAAGAAACATATATAATGATAGCAAAATATTTTATTTCCTCATAACTCGATAATGAATGAGTTCTGTCGGTAACTTACAGTCTGTCTCCTTCCAGCATTATTGAGAAGTTATCTTACTTGGTTCAGCTATGTGACAAATTAGTTTTGTTGAATGAATATTTGTGGATGAATGGTTTAGCTTATCAAAGTTTGGTACATTATTGTATGACTAAATATGTTAAAAGGAATATTGTATTCTATATAAGTATGTCTCACAGTGGTTAAACCATTGTTTGTTTTTATTTTTGTCGTCTAATAGAGTTAAAGTTTTACATAAGATTAAATTTTACTTTTTATCATTAATATTCATAAAAAGCCTGAATATTGGCTCTTAACAGAGACTTGAACATTTCATTTGAATAGTTAGTAAATAAGTAATTCATGTCATGATTGTTTATACAAAATGTTATATATTTTATCATGGACATTTAGAGTTGTACATAGTTCTTTAAAACATACGAAATATATCATATATGATACTGTTATACCTCAGATTCTCAGTTCACCTTCTACATAGATCATCACAGCACAAGTCATAACATAGGCATACTCGAGTTTGAATTTCCTTCATTTCCCCAAATCGCTCCCTTGCTCAAAATAGTTTCCCCTAAGAGCATTTGGTTGCTTAGAATATAAAATACTAGCCAACAGTATTTTGTATTGGCTTCGCTATGGGCTGGTTCTCTACGCTTGCTTACCCTTCCGTCAGTGGTTCTCTCTAAACCATCACATCAGTATAAAAGCTCAGTTTGTTGCCGTTCTTCTAGATAACAAAGTTTTACTGTCTAGAAAACCTTGTCTACTCTATGGGGATGAAAAGTAGTGCAATCACATCAGATTTAGTTGAAATGGCCTTAAACATTTCATAAAGAAAACCAAATCAGCTTTTGTTTTATGAGAGTCATTTTTAAAGTAAAAACCGTTTTCTAATAGCGTAAGAGAAACTTTATTTATGGATATAAATGATATCACAAACTAAAATATGAACATTTTTTCACTTTTCTATGTAGTCACCATTAACATTGACACATTTTTGAAGTCATGGTACCAGCTTTTGGATCCCATCATCAAAGAACTCTCAAGCCTGACTTTTAAACCAGCTCATAACTGTCTCATTCACATATCATCATTTTCCAAGCTCTTTCCACAAAGAAATTCCTTAAGTTTTGAAAAAGATGAAAATCCGATGGTGCTAAGTCAGGACTGTATGGTGGATGATCCAGTATTTCCAAAAGAAACTTGTCCAGTTGCATCTGTGTTCTTGCCGCAACGTGAGGCTGAGCATTGTCGTGAAGCAGAATGACGCCGCTAGAGAACAGGCCATGCCTGCGGTTTTGAATAGTGCGCCTAAGCTTCAATAATTTTTCACAGTATCTTTCAGCATTTATTGTCATTCCTCTTGGCAGAAAGTCTATCAGAAGAATACCCTTTGGGTCCCAAAAAAAGTGGTAATTTTTTTCTTGTTGAAGGTTCTAGCTAGAATTTTCTTGTTTTCGTCGGGGAGTTTGAATGATACCATTCACTGGATTGACGTTTCGTCTCAGGAGTATAGTATGCAACCCACATCCCATCACTGTTCACAATGTAACTTAAGAACTCATTGCCATCTCTGTAATAGCGTTCCATAAAGGACAAAGAATGTGCCATACGCTTTGCTCTGTGTTCTTGTGTCAACATTTTTGGCACTCATCTCGCACACATTGATGACAGTAGGCCGTCCAGGTCGTTCTTGGTCAGGAATACTTGTCCTTCCTTCATTAAAAAGCCTACACTATTTTTGCACATTTCCATCATCCATAACACTGAGACCCATTCCCCACCCAAAACTGGAAGTCGTGCCAACTGGGGGATGGCTCAAAACCATTCAGGCAATAGGATCACGGGTGGCAGTTCGAGGGTCAAATTACAACTCGGCAGCTGAGCAAAAACTAATTAAAAAGAAATTAATCTGCAAAAACTGGTAGGCAGAAGGCCACAATATCAATTACACTTGAAAATCCACAAGAAACACAAAACTTACAAGAGATTACAAACTAACACAAAAAACAACAAATGCTATAAATACCAAAATGACAAACATATGTAACTATCTGCAGAATTACTAGAGCCACACAAAAAATTTTAAGAAAACTTACAATGAAAAATTAGGACAATTTAGACAACACCAATTAACCGGCAATTTAGCCCACATCCCATGATTCCACCGAGGCCAAGGAGTAAGCCAGAGTCCTTGGACAGCTCCAAATTAGAAGTTAAAGAAATAATACAATAAATAATCCCCTTTTGATGAATGTTTAAATATTAAACAACTTTTAAAAAATATAACATGGTACCGTTTCACTGACTTTTTGGTCACTGACTTTGGTGACCGTTTTACTGACATCAACAATACACTCCACGAAATAAATAAATAACACTAACTAAATTACTAGGCCTAAACATAAAAATAATACCATAAATTTAACAGTAGGGGCCTATCAAATATAAAATTTAAAAAATGTATACAACAACAAAATAGACTAATTTAAGATAAATAACAATAAATATTAACATAAAAGTTTTTTTATTTTATAATAAGTCCCATGACTGTTTCATAAATCACTGTTCAGTCTTATTTTATATATTTTTTTTATTTTGTCGTAGGTTGTGGCCTAGAGATTTTTTTCTTTTTTTCTTGTTCTTTTTGCTGTACAAAAATAAATAAATGACCACCCTCAGCTCAGCCGCCGGGAAAAACATGGAACGCACTGACCAGAGGACAGAATACTTCTACCCAAAGATGTAGAGAGGGTAGCGGGGGCGAAACTAGGCTCCACACATGGTCCCCAGGCCAGGCTCACAGTGGAGATGGTAGAACTTCACCCGGACAGCAGGCTGAGGGTAAAACGTCCCACTCAAGGACCCTGGAGTTTATGAGCCTCTAGCCAGAATACATGTAGAATCTAGGTGTGGTGGCAAGACAGGTCAACCTGACAGACCAAGAGCTGGAATCACGGAACGGAAGAGTCTGAGCCAATGGCCACCAAAGTAAACAAATCGCAGCACACGAGCGATCTCAGGCAGCCTGGCAAACCACGTCGACAAGTAGCAAAAAAAAGTAACGGTCAAACGACCCGGTACAACACCCTCACCGTAAACTTCAAGAAGCTGTCGGTGAATTTCAGCAGGACAAACATTTTTTTGCATTTAAAAACCGAATAACTGAGCGTACTTCACATTCGGCGTAGTTATTGGTTGACATGGCAACAAACAAAGCAGTATAACCACACAACCAACATCGGCAGAGACGTGAAACGTAATGGCGGCGTTGATGGAGACAGGCTAGTAACAACTGACCTTGAATGGACGTCACGTGACCAGAGGCGCAGGCACGATGCGCAATCGGTTTTTACTTTAAAAATGACACTCATATGGTTTTTGTTCCAGCTTTTTGAAATAAGTTATTAAATTAAATCAATGCCATTGTTACTTTTATGTAAAAAGGGTTGAGGGGCTGTTTTTACCCCTTAGTAATGAAATTTCGATCCTTTCTTAGTGGTTCTCTATGATACAAAAGCTAACTTCCCTATGAATATCATCAAAATATCTTCAGTGGTTCTGGAAATAAATGAAAATATTCGTCTAAGATCATGAATACAATACTTAGCATTAAAATTTATATTATTTATTTAGAGCAACATTAATTTTAATTCTAAGTATTGTATTCATGATCTTAGACGAATATTTTCATTTAGAACATCACAAAGTAATAATATCATAGTTTTGCAGTTGAATTATACAACATTTTGGAAACTATATTATGTATAATGAATATCAATTTATTAAATGCTTCTTAGAATAATTTTCAGTTAAAATGTATGATAATCTAATACAATTAAACTGGTCTATTTTAACAGGTTCCAGTTTTCAAGAGAACAGTGTCACCACCGGTACATGGGGAGGGTCAACACAGGATACCCTGGACGATGGGTACAATCCCGAGTTCCCGGGGTAAATAACAATTATGTGTATAATTATATAACCTTTAATTGAATAAGTAATATGAATATAATAATAATAAACAAAACTGTATATGTATGTATTATGTATCATTGTAACACTGATTTGTTGATTTACAATTTTGTTACAATAATCAAATTCTTGGGGCACGTAAATGTCACTATCATGAGAAAAGAATAAGAAGTTCTAAGAATTGCTGTAAGATGAGTAATCAGTATTGAGAAAGCAGTTGAAAATGTGCTAAGGTACCCAGGGTTTTTTAGAACAGGGCTAAGGAATATCTGCCTTGTTTTATTTGAGTTTATCCAAAGAGTAAAATGCCTTTTAATCACATAATCTTTTACATAAGGTTAAGTGTAAGAGAGGACCTAATGGTCCTAACTTTGCCTCATTTAATAAAACTTTTTCATTTCAACAATAATTATTTGAATTTCTTAATATTATCCATTCTTGTTATTGATATTAAAAATTTGATCCCTGCATAAAAAGTTTTTCTTGGATATAATACTAAATTGTGTTTAATTATTGCTAATTACCTGTTATTACTAGTGTTAGTACAGTTTTCACACTAAATTTTGAATCTATATTGAGGAGGTTTAACTTACATAACACATTCTAATATAAAAAAAAAACTCCACTGTCAAAATGTTAAGTTCAGGGGAATTATTTTTCACTGACTCACTTTGCCTTATTTTCAACATTATTTGCAGTGCTTTTTTTGAAAATAAGAATTTTATTTACGGTTTGGTTTGTGGATCCTTCGTACACTCATATTCTATACGAAATATGTGATTGAATGTGGGCATGGAAAACTATCTTTAATACTGACAAACTACATAAATAAGGCAGTCTTTTGATACATATAATCCAGAATTGACCCAGTTAATTTTGTTGTTCAATATGCAGATCCCAGCTAAGGTTGTTGTCCGGTTAGACTGAGAAATTGTTAGTAGGAAACTTAATACAAGTTGGAATCGTTTATTAATATATCAGGAGTTCATTTTTTCTGCTTTTTTTTTAATTTTTTTTACTGAAAATGAGTAAAATTAGTGTTATCAGTGTTTAGAACTAACCTGTTGTTAATGAAGAAGTTACCAGGTAACTATATCAACAACCAGAGATCTTTCCCGCAACAGTTGATGAAATTCTTGGAGAAGCTTTAAACAACAAGTAGTAGTATAGTAATAAGTAGTAGCCAGTTGCCTTCCAACGTTATCGCAAGATAACAGAGTCAAGCAACATCGAGCGTGGCTGTCCCTAGGATGGGTGACAGTCTGAGTGATCCCATCTTTGCACGCAGCCTGCCTGCCTGGTCACTGGTCATGGTTCGGAAGTCACCCTTAAGCCGTTGGTCTCCAAGTTAAGCTTTAGAGAGGGCTTCTTAGCCCTAACTTCATCTGATAAAATAAGACGCTCTTTAAATTTTTTTTAGTATTTAAAATGATGTAATGTTACAGTGATATGAATGAGTCAGCTAGTGTTAAGAATGTGACAAGTGGATCCCAACCTCACAATGTGTGGAGGAAGCCTTCCACAGGTGAGCACAATTATATATTTGTTAGTGCTATTGAATTTCAAAAACTACTACAGATTTTGGATCCGAAAATCCCTAATATCTTACCAGATTAGATATGACCCAAATATATCACTAAGAGCATTACAAATATAACAACTAAATATCATGCTTAAATCTTTGCAAACCTGGTCTTATTACTTCCAACTGCTGATGATAAAGAAGTTGTAGTGGTTAATATGAGCATCTAATTAGTAATGCAATTGTGCATTATCTAGTCGATTTCTCTTTAATCCAACTTCAAGTCTCTAAAATCATAGGTTTATAAATCCTCTAAGTTGTGACATATAAAAAATGCAAATAAAACAGTAAATAAAAAAGAGAAGGACGTATATACAAGGAGAGCTAGAGACTTCATACTGCCACAACACCACACTACCCACCACTTCAGTAAAAAACCATCATACACAAGACGCATGATATACAGCTCTTTACCACACACCTAAAAAACCTCAGTGGGAAAAGCTCAAGAAATGTCTGTACGACTGGCTGGAAGAACGGCCTTATTAAAGAAGTTCTTTTCTGAATGTGAGTTCGTACCAGGTTCTATACCAGTAGAGCATTCATTACCAATTCTCAACAAGACTTGTTGCCGTGATTTCATATTGCCAAATCGTTTGTACAGGGTCTTACATTCTCTTTTTCAACAAGCTCGTACCACTTCTTGGTCGCCCTTCTTGCAAAACATGCACTTGGCTTTTAAGTATGTCTTTCTCGTCTACCGGTTCGTCCAACACCAGAGTGTGTTTTTGTGCCGGTCTCCCCATCAACCTCTTCATGTTTCGACATTGCAAAAAAGAGTATAATGAGACGCAGATGTCTCATTACATGACTAGCGACAACAGTTATATGCTGACACAGCCTGAGGGACGCATAAATAGAATCCGAATATGCTGATCAGACACATGCTTTAAACTTGGATGTTTAGATTTAAAAACTAGTTATTTTTTATGTTTCTAATTTTCAGGCCCATTTTACTGGAACTGATTGTTCTGGCAAAGGTTATGAAACTATAAATATTGTTCACAATCAAATCTTATTCTACAAAAATTTAATTTGTATGAAATATATTTCATTGGTTGTGCATATTTTATTAATTTTCGATAGTTAGTTCGATATTTGCCAATTAACTTAATGTTTATGGGTTGTTTCCAGGAAGTGCGTCACGGTGCAGCTGGACATCGCCTTACGTCCCTCAGGACACTGCTGTACACCACGCTCCCCCTTCGTCCTCTCAGCCACAGTCAACACCACAGCAGCCAGATAGCCAGTGGGTTGTGCACCAAATCAATCAGGTATGTCGTATCTAAAGTCTATTTACTGTATCTTCTGACTTGACTTGAGTGCGCTCCCACAGCAAAAGCTGCAACTACGTGGAGTTTAAGAATGGCGAGACACTATTAGCCAGTCATAACCATAGCAATGCCTTAACACCTTACATGTTTGCCACGTTTCAGTTTTTTATTTACACCTATTTAATAAAATGCTTGTTTGAATTAGTAACTTTGTGTTTTAGTAAACATTTTATGACTGCAGATTTGCCCATTGTCTTATATACTTTTGTTCCATATTGTTTATAAAGTCTTAAGTGTGCACTTGACAACACTGCAAGTGCTTCGAATGAAGCACGTCTGAGCTTCATTCGAATACCAGTAACCACACTCATGTCAAGTCAAGATTGGTTTAATTGAGTGTAATAGCAACACATTAATACAGGGTTTAACTATAATATATTGTGAGTAATAGTAACATAAGGAACAAACACAGTGTTTAGACAGGTACAAAAAAACTCCTGTTGTCTTCAGATGATTGCTTCTAGGAAAGATATTAGTGTTAATGAAAATTTGAATGAAACATAGTTGTTTAAGGAACAAACACAGTGTTTAGACAGGTACAAAAAATCTCCTGTTGTCTTCAGATGCTACTTACTACCTTAGCCTACATTTACAACCATATTTTCCCTGAACCCATAATAATTTAAGAAAACGCTAAAAACTACATGCTACATGTTGACTGTTAAGAAAGTCACGTGTTCTTACAAACTATCACACATAACACAGTAATAACAAAATATAAAACACAATATGATACACTAAAGAAATACTAAATATGAAAATGTTCAACAGTATTGTTGAAATTCCTTTTGTAGATGAATTTGGATGTCTAAGCAAGAAGGTTTCAAATGAAAGTCATTGTAAAGACAGGTGTAGCTCAAGGATCCATTCTGGGGCCTTTTTTATTTATTATATTTATTGATGACTTAAATATGATTGTAAATAACGCCAAGCTTTGTCTTTACGCTGGTGATCTTTAAAATTCTTGACCTGGTATTATAACCATGACTTTGACGTTGTCAATAATACTTATTGTATTCTGATGGCAATAAAGATGATTATGATTATAAGTCTGTCTATATTTCAAACAAAAATCAAATGCAACTTGAGATTGATACTTTTGTACAGAGCAGCTCTTTACTTCAGTGGTTATCAGAAAATCATCTCTCTGTAAACAATAATAAATCTAACTTCATTAAGTTTATAAAATGCTCAATTCTAAATCAGATACCTCTGATAATTTTAGCGTCCCAGGTGATGAATTTGAAATTTCTCCTGTTGAAGCTACTAATTTCTTGGGGTTAGTTATTGATTCTAATTTGACTTTTCAAAGTTATATCAATATGATTTGATCTAAACTAAACAGTAGAATCTTCATTTTACATAGATTGTCATAATATTCAAGTAGAGAAATTTTGCTATCAGCTTATTATGGGCGTTTTTATCCTCATATTGTTTATGGACTCCTCATTTGGGGCGCTGAATGTTCTAGGGTGAATTGAATTTTTCGAATAAAAAAAAAGGCTTTTAGAACTATTTTTGGAATGTCCCGTGATCAATCATGTAAGGGATACTAAACACCTCACATTTCCTTCCCTTTATATATTAGAAACTTTATTTTTCACAAAGAAAAACTTTCACCTTTTTCCAACTAAAACTCATTCACTCAGGAATTCAAGAGATCTGGTAATCTCCCAACATCACAGTACCTTTTATCAAAGTCATTCAACTTATAACTGTATTAAGTTATACAATAAACTGCCAATTTACTAAAGGCTGAAACAAATATTAATAAATTTAGAATTACCAAAAAGCTCTATTGCTGAAATAAGAATATTATTCAGTAGCTAAGTTTATAAATGATGACCTGGCTTGTCTTTGATTTTAGTTGATAATTGCCATTATAATTGTAAATACGACTATTTTATATGCAGTATTAGTTTTGTATTATCACTGTAAATGGGACGATTGTCATGCAAGTTTTCTTTTATGACAATAAAAAATATATATATTTATGTATATATGATACACAAAAGAATTATAAAATATGAAAATTTTCAACAGTACACCAAATGAGTGTAATTTTCAAAGCTGATCCGTAGTGAGTGGTGGGAAAAACTCAGAAGCCAAGTGGACTGGTGAAGGTCATTGGGGGGTGGGGGTTTATTTGTGTGAAATACCTATTTTTTATTTATTTATTTATTTTTTTTTTTTTATTCTGTTATGATTTGAAAATATTATTTTGTTGGTTTGATATTTCCTCATGACAAGCCTCAAAGTTAGTGTTCCAGGGGACAACATAATACACTCCTTCCAGGCAGATCTAGGGGCATGGGCATCCAGGGGGGGGACTAATGGATGCTGGTGTATACATTTTCTGTATTTTGTGTCGTAAGTTTTATGTTGTTAGTGTTCTGGGGTGTGCCTGCAAGCTAATTTTTATTTTTTGCCAAATTTATGGCTTGCTGGGATCCTCCCCCATCCCACTCACCAAACATGCGCCAGTCAAGTAGTATGTGCTGTGGGTGAAAGGATTACCATGTGTACGGTATTACGTATTAACATTCATAACAATAACAAAATGTATAGTATTCAATCCTACAATATTATTCATTTTTGTATATTATTTATGACAAATATTTGTCTTATTTTTTTAAAGTAAAATTGAAGAAGTTTCATATTTAAATGCTTTTCTTTGATTAACTGATGGACTAGTGAACAAGTCTACCCCTGCATTACTAATTCAACGGTTCTAAAAATAAACAGCCGTAATTTTTTTTAAGGTTAATTTTCAAGCAATAATCATTTTTTTAACTTATCTTTTTAACCATTTTTGTTTTTTTAAACTTTTGTAGAAAAGCATGCTTATTTTTACTATTTCATAGAATATTTGTAGTTCTAGAATCTAAAACATTCCTCTTGGTTTATTATTTATTTTAAATTGGTATTGCGAACACAGTTGCAGAGCCAGCTGCAACAAATGTCAGGGCTGTACAAGAATTTTGTTGAGAAGCAACACAACTGCCCTCCACCGCCTCCTGCACCCTGGCTCACTCCCGCCAATGTGTCTGCAGCCTTAGGTACGGTTCATCCTTTGATTAATAATGTATGTTTCTTCTCAAAATAGGTTAATATTTGTTTTGTATATTGTTAATATAGTTCAGTGGTATTTTATTAAGGTTGGAGTCAAATCTATCACTACAGTAGGCGCTCTCTTAACCGGCCACTGCAGGACCGACCCCCTGGCCGGATAGCTATTTGGCCAGTTAATCCAAAGTGTGTGGAAATTGCAGTAACCACTTTGTTTCTGCGAGGGTTACATCACAGAGGGTTACTATGATAATGCTCATGAAACCATGGATTATTGTACAGTACCGTTACCTTACTTAAATGAAAGTTTGAAGGCTACGTTCTTAGAGATACAGTACTGTAATAAAAAAAATGTTAGGACTAATACTGTAGTTATTTGAAGTGTGCATTACTATTTTGCATTGTGTGTTGTGTACTACTATACTACGTATTTTAAAATTTTAAGGACATTTTAAAGTAGGCCTAAACATTTCACAGTGATGTACAGGTAACACAACTTCTATGAATAAATAGTATATTATGTATAATATACAGTACTGTACAATGCATAAGTTGCCACGCTCAACTGACTAGATTGAAGTAAACAAATCAAAAATAGCCATCCTATCGGTGACTCATTGTTTCTAATTAGCGGCCGGTAGATCCAAGGCCAGTTAAGAGAGCATCTACTGCATCAACTAAAACTGAAATTCTCTCTAAAATAATGCAAAACATTCTTGTATTGCTCATATAATTTCTTCTTCTTATTCGCCTCAGTTTCCAATTCTTTCATTGGGTCTGCTTTGCACATAGTCCTCTCCACCATCGTCTGTCTTCCCATCTTATTTCTTCCATTACTCTATTCCAATCATCACCTCTTCTTTCCGCTCCTTCTCTCACTCCATCTATCTCTAGGTCTTCCTTTAGCCTATGTCCCTCCATTCTTCTCTCAAGGAACTTTCCTGACAATCCATGCTCTCTCATCCTCTTGTCATGCCCAAACCATCATAGTCGTATATCTCTCAGTTCTCTCTAGAAGTGTTTCTTCACCCACTTCTTCTCTAGTGATCTCATTTCTTATCCTTTCTCTTCTGCTCACTCTTACTCTTAAGTCTCCTCTCATAAGCTTGAACTTTAATTTTATCCTTCCTTCCCATTACCCCCTTATATAATGTATACTGTAAATTAGGAAATTATCTTCATCTCTCACTTATAAGCCTATAAATCAGTCTTATTAGCATTTTACATACTCTACATATAATGCTAAATGGAGACTTTAGTTAATTGGTGTATATTTGGCATGTGCAGGGCCATACTGTCAATACTTGGCATCAGCCAGTCAATGGCAGCAGCAGCAACTTCTTGTCCACTCCCTCAATCAGTGCTGTCAGTTGATCTGGCATCAGCAGCGTGAGTTGATGGCGCTCAAAGAAGCTTTATCTTTGGTGAGCTTTATTGCTATTTATATTTTTTAACTTTTTTCTGAATTTTTTAACCTATATTATTCTTTTTATGATTTGTTTCTTCATGTATTAATAAGATTAATTTTTGGATTATTTTTTAACTTTCATTTTTCAATTACCCAACTTACTATCACGTACGTACATGATAATATATGGTGAAATAAAAAAAGTCTCCTTTTTTTAATTTTGGATGGATGTATGAACAAATTGAACAGTTTACTCTTTTTCTGTTGATTTTATATACTCATAGAAAAAAGTTAAGCCATTTTGTTAATACTTTATCAAGTAATGGCGGATTATCTCTCATCATGTGCTTACTTGTATCAAACTTAAGAGGACAATGATGAGTTTTTATAAATGTTCAACTTCTTATTACAAAAAATTTGTTTTAAACCAGTTTCTGGTAAAAAGTCAAAACATCTTTTGTGTAATGTTTTGACTATCTACCTGTGTAATGTATCTAATATTTACCTGGATCATTAATACTGAAAATACAATACTCTGTGAACAGTTTCTAAAATATTGTTAAAGGGGACCTGTCAGTGAAAAATTAATTTTTTTTCAAATTTTATTTTATGAGTTAGTTTAATTGTTCCTGAGTACATTGATACAAAAAACATGACATTCTATACTCATATTTGCTTTAAAAACTAGTTTTATTACTTCGAATACACGAATCTGAAAATGCCATTTGATGGTCTGTACATATAGTACAGTTTAAAGTATAACAGAAGCAAAGAATGTTGAACCATCCTCTCCTAAGAACAATATATCATCTACAATCATGGAAGTAATCAAGCCCATATATCAAGACTTAGCCAATCCTACTTTTTAAAAAAAATGTGTTCATGGAAAAACACAAAAACCAGAACGAATAGTTCAATAATATGATTTGGATGTGAATTTAAAAAAAAATAATTTTGTTGGACTAGACACATTCAGAAATGGAGTGAATGATGCTGTTATATGTTATAATGAAGGAGTGTTAGGAAAGGCAAAAGCTATGAAAAAAGTATGTGGAAAATCTGGTGCAAACTGTACTGTTGGACTGAAACGTCATGACATGAAACGAGTGTTCGAAAAAGCTATGAAAGAAATTGAAAAAAAGGCTCATGGAGTAAGATTAAATGTAAAAAGAAAACTTCAAGATAATGAGCAAGTTCCTGATGATCCAGACTATGGGATGGTGCTAATTAATGGAAGTATGTGCAATTATTATAAGTAATAATCAATAATTTTTTTTTTTTTTTTTTGAGAATTTCTGAAACTGTGTTTTTTATTACATAGGTACCAATATTTCCTAAACTATTCAATATTTTTTAATAAAATTTTCAGAAGTTACTTTTAGTATTGTTATTAACAACAATAAGCTTTTTATAATAAATGTGAGTCAAAATAAGATTGTTTATATGAGTTTTAATTTCAAATTTATGAGTTTTTGTACCTAATATATAAAATACGACATAAAAAAAACTATAATACCAAAATATTTTATAATCCTTATTATTATTTTGCAAGTGATAGAGGAAACCCAGTAAAAATTTCATGAAGTTTTATTTATTAATTTCTAAGAATAGTATACCACAATATATGCAATTTAACATGGGCGAGATAGGCACTGACAGGTCCCCTTAAGAGTACTAATGTCATATATTCTAGACATAAAACATTTGGAACAATTAAATCACTATATTCTATTCAGTGAGATTTGAGAGTGAGGTTACACATATGCTGGTTTGACTTCAGCGCTAAGCTGATTCACATGCGTTCACATGTTGCTATAGTGATGATCTGTCCTATCTGCCTTGGCCTGACTGACTAACGACTGCGGGTGTCAATGAATCAGTCTTGTTGAAAATCAAGGGTCCACGTGGACACCCTCTTTTTGTTGGCCCTCTCTTGTGGCAGTGACAGTCTAGGTGGAGCCTCATTCTCAACTCTTACTCAACAGTATACTGTATAGTTGACTTGGGGACGAGCTACTTGGGGACTAAGTGTTGTGGAGACTGTAGGCAATAGGTTCTATGCTCAGTTCTCTAATTACTGACATGACGTTCGCTCAATGGTTGCCATCGGCTTGGACACTATAAGAGAAGTCTGGGATGTCCATGTTGGGTGGTAGTCAGGGTTTGGATGCTGTGTATGAGGGAGAACTGAGTTTGTCAGTTAGATGGAAATCAGATCACCACTAAGTGGTTCGTATTGCACATAAAGATGTACGAGGGTCATTTTTAAAGTAAAAACCGATTGCGCATCGTGCCCACACATCCGGTCACGTGACGTCCATTCAAGGTCAGGTCTTACTGGCCTGTCTCCGTCAATGCCGCCATTACGTTTCACGTCTCTGCGGATGCTGGTTGTGTGGTTATACTGCTTTGTTTGTCGCAATGTCATTCAATAATTACGCCGACTGTGCAGTTTGCTCAGTTATTCGGTTTTTTAACGCAAAAAGTGTTCGTCCTGCTGAAATTCACCGACAGCTTCTTGAAATTTACGGTGAGGGTGTTATGAATGATGAAAATGTGCGAAAATGGTGTAGGCTTTTTAATGAAGGAAGGACAAGTGTTCATGATGACGAACAACGACCTGGACGGCCTACTGTCATCAATGAAGAGTTGAAACAAAAAGTTGACAAGGAAATTTGCCAAAATCGGTGAACAATAAATGCTGAAAGATATTGCAAAAAGTTATTGAAGCTTAGGCGTGCAATTCAAAACCGCCAGCGGGGCCTGCTCTTTAGTGGCGTCATTCTGCTTCACGACAACGCTCGGCCGCATGTTGCGGCAAGGACACAGACGCAACTGGACAACTTTCGTTGGAAGATACTGGATCATCCACAATACAGTCCTGACTTAGCACTATCGAATTTTCATCTTTTTACAAAACTTAAGGAATTTCATGGTGGAAAGCGCTTGGAAAATGATGATATGTTGAAAGAAACAGTTACGAACTGGTTTAACAGTCAGGCGGGAGAGCTCTTTGCTGATGTAATCCAAAAGCTGGTACAATGACTTCAAAAATGTGTCGATGTTAATGGTGACTACATAGAAAAGTGAAAAAAATGTTCATATTTTAGTTTGTGATATCATTTATATCCATAAATAAAGTTTCTCTTATGCTATTTGAAAACGGTTTTTAATTTAAAAATGACCCTCGTAGGTCCCTTAGTTGCCCTAGCTGTTGAGCTGTTATAAATTGCTCTTTTAAAAGAACAGTCGACCTAAGTAAATGACTACACTCGTTCATTTACATTTATCACACTCATTCGCTCCTTATATCAGCATATATATCTACGATCAGCGTCTTAAAAATGAATAGTAATAATATTCTTTTTGTAGTTGCAGCAGTCACCACAAGATCTTCGTCCGCAGCAGGTGCCCCCAGATCTGCCACAGCCACCTCTAGCACAGGCGTCGTCTTCCTCCAATCTCAACCGTCGCCCTCTCAAGCCTTCTCTCAGTGCTGGCCCGTCTCTAATACCACCAGCGTTTGTGGCCAGCGCACACTCGCTGCCCAATCTGACGTCTCCTCAGACCTCCCCCGCTTCTCCAACTCCTGTCAACACCCACAACCGTCTTGCTTCCCCCCTCTCACTTCCTCCAACTCTCAATAACACTCAGCCCAATCCCAACCTTTTCTATAACCACAATTCTCAGTTTACAGACCCGAACTTCATAAATTTATATCCCCCCTACGGTAACAATCTGAATTTCGAATTTCCTTCTCCGGTGAATTTTTTTCCAAACCCCCCGGAACCATTTTTGACCTGGGCTACTGCGTCTTCGCAGCCTCCTCCTCCCACTACTCTCAATAACCAGGTCCCACCCGGAAACCGGGCTAACAACTATTGGGATAATTTTAGAAGGTAAATTTTGAATCTGTTAATTTTCTAATAGTATTTTTGTATCAAATAGATCTACTATATCTCGATATAGAATAAATTTAGTTCTTTAGTTTTTAATATTTTAAGATAGTAAATATTAATCATTCTAGAGACCTTTAATCTTAGGACTACACTATAGGAATATTATTGTAACTAAGAAAAAATGCTGTTCGGGAAATTTGTACAAATTTTATAAAAATGTCAAACAAATACTTTTAAGTAGCACATTAAATAGTTAGCTCCATTCCTTGAATTCACCAGTTCCTTAAAAATCTGTTACCTCATCAGAAACAACGGAACCAATTAAAGGTTTGTTTCATACGTTTGATTCTGCCTTGTTTGGTTTGTTTACGTGTTACAAGCATGTTGCACTGAGTTGCTCAACCAAATCCTTTCCTTATACTTAATATAGTAGACAACAAGCAAATATCAAACAGTCAAAATTTATTACAATATAAGTATGAAAAGGTATAGGAGAGCCTCATTTATCTAATATAAATGGGCCATGATGAAGTCAGATAAGTAAAAATGTTCGATAATAGGTAATAACAATAAAAACTCTAAATAGTACTAATAAATGAATTCTAATAAGGATTTACACTGCAGTCCTGTACAAACAATTACTTTTGTTCAATATTTTTTTAAAAAATAATCATTTCACTGTTTCATAAAACGAACTATTCTAACAAATACCCTTTTAAAATTACTGTAATAATCCAGTACATTCCAAAATCTACAGCTGTTTTACTACATTGGTAAATATTTACTAACCTTAAACTGTAGGGCATTTGAAAAAACTTACTGATTTATAGTTACAAAATGTATTTCTTTTAAAGAGGGATTTAAGATTTTGAAAAAAGGTGGTTATTTGTTAGTTGCTTAGCTGAAGATTGTTGCTATTACCCCTCCCTACAAACACTGACTGTCCTAAAAATACTATTCACTTAATTAATAAATTGAACAAAGTTATACAGCCTCTTGATGTGGTATAGTAACATTTTTATAACAGTCGACTCGGCAGTGCACTACTAACCTAAACCAATGAGTGCAATTCGATGAGTCATTCCTGCATCGAGTAACCTAATTTGAGCGAATGTTTGTAAGACGCCCTTTACAATGATACTCTTCCTCGCCCCTTTTCAACTGCCGCTACCGGACACCGAGTCTATCATTATAAAAATTGAACTATACAGTCCCTGCTCAACATAAAGTCAAGTACAATTAGCAATAGAAAAGCGCTGATTTGGAAAAACCTCAGAAGGTACAAATAGTTTTTGTCACTACGGAAAGGTAACGTTGTATTACTACCAGGCAATCTTTTTTAATATTGGTTTTGAGACAAGTATGTCGATTAAAAAGGAATTTCTGATAATGAGGCTCTAGTGTACAATCAAGTTTACCATCCTCAGGCAGGAAGGATTCACAAAGGAATGAATCAAACTAGTGATACTTTTATACAATCACTATGGCAAATGTTAAAGTAATATTAGTTGAAAACCAGTGTCATTCCATTGTGAATCCTTCTTGACTGAGAATGGTAAACATGGTTTGTCGTAATCGATCACAAATATAATTTATATCTTTTTCTACTTATACTGTAATATAACCTACAATGTGTGCTGTGGTTCACTTGTTTTGTATTTCTGCTAGCACGCAGTACGCTAACTAAGAAACTATTAATTTAGTTTAAAGCTTTAATATGTCTTGGCTGAAATATTAGATGTTTCTTGTAATATTAAATTTATGAACTAGAATTTTAGGAAGGCCTTAGTATTTATTGTAGTATAGATTAGTGTATATGATTTATTAATTGTTATGTAGTTTGGCCGATAGCTTTTAGGATAATATTTATACTTTGCAAGGACCTTTGCTTTTTTGAGTTCTGTTGAAAAAAATGGCTTGTTTAAAATATTTATTGTTTAAATATGACAGAGGTAGTTAAATTTTGTTCAAGCATGACTTTGCCACATTTCCAGAGACTTTATCGCATTGTTCGAAGTTTTATTCTTCAGTTTGTGCATGATTTTAAGAACTTCTTGTTAAGTAGTAAGATATATACAGTGTGCAATAAAAGTCTCGGAAATGTTGATCTAGTACAAAATGGCGGATGTTCAAAGATTTTACTTGGTTATAGTGTGACATTGTATTAATGGCCACGATTCATGTGCACTAATAAATCAAAGAAAAAAACGCAGCTCTATGCATCATACCTGTTATACAAAAATATGGTGTATTTTACTCATATGGTACAGTCACCACTCAACATAAAGTCCAGTACAGTAACAAAACAGCGCTGATTGGAAAAGAACCTCAGCAGGCACATACAGTTTTTGTCATTACGGAACGACATTAGTTAAAGTGGAATCTCGTATAACAAGGCACTTTCTTTTAAGTGTTATGTATATAACCGTATTATAAGGGTGTATGTACAAATATAATGGTGATCGATTTTGACAGACCACGTTTACAATCCTCAGACCAGAGAGGAATGAAAGAAGGTTAGAGTTTATACTTACATTGTAATAAATTTGTGTTTTAAGATGTTCACTTTTTTGTAATGGCTTATTAACTCAGCTTTGTAGCGTTTCCTTTAACCTAGTTGTGACCATCCGGTCTGTATTTTGAATTCAAACAAATTGAATTAAGTGATTCAGTGGCTTAATTTTTAATTTGTTAGGATTTAGTCAATTCGCTCCATATTACGTTATTGGTTAGTATTAGAAATTTATCAGCAGAAGTTGTTTTACTTCTTTGTCTAGTTAAAGCCAAACATGTTTGCCCACTGAAATGCTTTATAGTAAGAAAACAGTTATAAATATAAGGTAAATTAAGAATAGATAATCAGTACATACATTTAACTTAAGGTAATACATTTAAATTTAAATCTGCCCTTGGGTGAATAAGAACTCACTACTTATATGGGTTAAGTTCATATTCGCAACAATTTAATTTTGTTTTCAAATTGACGTTAAATTAATGTAGCCTATTTATTTAATTTTTGATTATTATAAAACTGTAATTGTGTGAGTAACCCGTACTAACTAACTCAGTAATTATGTGAATGTATTATGTTCCAGTTACTCTCGTCAGAACCTACTGAGCAATAGTGGCAAGAGTAATGATGGTTTGCCACAAAGAACGTTGATGGAGAGATTTCTTAACACCGATCACTCAGCTCAACCTCGTGATCACCTCAGGTATGCTTCTAAATAATGGCAATAAAGAAGAGAAATGTTAACCATTATCTCACAATTAATTATTGACTGTGATGCCCTGATAGTATTGTAGGCTGTGAATTTATTGGTATTTATTTATGAGAGTTTTTAATGGCACTCTCATGGCAACTTTTACCTTGGCTCCCGATGCTGTGCAATATAACTCCTCCAGAAATAAGACGTCAGGAGGCGCTACTTAAAGAATTCAATAAGATCTTGAATTGCACCTCCCCATTACACAGGATCTCCCACGTCAGAATGGTCGCTTAAAATCTTGAAACCCACCTCTACGTACTGCTCTCCAGATGATCAGATCAAATCTGGAAAATTTTAATATATTTTTTAACTAGACTGCAGTTGCTTATGAGTTGAAGTCTGCATCGACACTGTTACCAAACTAGTCGAGATGTTTGTGGACGGACTTGAGAAGCGAGAGAACATGTGCTCAGCATATTTCTCGATCTTTCTAAGGCCTTTGACTGTGTGCATCATGTGACACTGTTGCGCCAGTTAGAGGCAAGCGGAATCCGCGGCCTACCGCTCGAATGGCTTGCATCCTACTTGGAGAACAGACACCAACTCGTGCAAGTGGAAAAGGTCAAATCTGAAAGCGTAGAAATTAAATATGGAGTCCCTCAGGGATCAATACTTGGACCGGTCCTCTTTCTTATTTACGTCAACAGGCTGAACTCTCCAATCCAAAATGGAAAGGTTGTCCAGTACGCTGACGATACGACTCTCTGCATTAAATCTAAAACAATTGACGGCTTAGAGATTGATTCTTATGTGATGCTAAGTTCTTGCATTCAGTATTTTTCCAATATCAATCTACATACAAACAGCGCAAAATCAAATTTCATCAAATATTGTCTCACTCAGAGGGAGGACGAAGTTCTTCCAAACGTAGAAATAGATGATGCTCTTTTAGAGAATGCAGATTCTACTAAGTTCTTGGTAATGTACCTTGATCGAGGGCTGACCTGGGATGACCACATTGATAATGTCTGTACAAAGGTTACCTCAGGCATTTACGTCTTACGTAACCTCACAAGATTTTGCTCCCTTGATGTCTTAAAAATGGCCTACTATGGCCTCATATATCACCAACTATCGTACGGGATAAGACTCTGGGGTAGCTGCACTGCAACCAAATTCGAAAGGGTTTTTCGGCTCCAAAAAAGAGTTATTTTATTTATTTTATTTATTAATTTATTAGCTATTAGAATCATTTCAAAATTACAAAACAGAGAGTCGTGTAGAGACGCCTTCAGGGAGTTGGGAATGCTAACTTTGCCCTGCCTGTACATGCTGGAGGCGCTCCTGTACTGTCAGTTTAAAACTGAATTGTTCCAGGGCAGGGACGTCCATCAGTATGAAACTCGTGGCAGGGACAATTTCCGTAGAGTCCGGTGTAGAACAATGGCATCTGACTGCCTTCCTGCGCAGGTTGGAGTTGGATTGCTTAATCAGCTCCCTGAAGATATCAAAACAAGCCAGAGTTTGAATACTTTCAAATATCGCTTAAAACACCTCTTGATGTCAAGAGTCTTTTACTCGGTTGGCGAGTTCATGGAAAGCCGCTGGGAATAAAAATTCAAAATTTGGCCCCAATGACACTGGTGTAATGTATGAATGTAGAATGCCTGTAATTTATGTACGTACGGTTGATAGAGTGGTAGGATAGAGTAGGCCATTATAATAGTTTTTAATTTTATTAAAATCTTATTTATTATATATTATTAAAACAAATTTTGACTTGACTTGACAATTAATACGATGTAATAATTGTTAATACTGCAATAAAAAATTGATTGATTGATTGCATTGTTTTAAGTAAAACTATTTATTTGAGAGTTTTCACTTTTTAAAAAGAATACCCGAGTATCTAAATAAATTTCCCTATAAAAACAATATTTCATGTATTACTAGATTCAATTAGTATCTTCATCATCCATTGACATTTCTGTTTTCACGGGTCCTACACGGCCTCTTCCATTTTTATCCATCACTCCAGGTTTCCTTTTCCTCCACTTGTTCTGTATTTCTCTTCTCTCTACACTCTTCCATAATTGGTCCTTCCACCTTCCTCAGTCTTTCTCGTGGTCTTCTTCCTCAGAGCTGTATATGGCTCTTTAATTTAATTAGTACAAGTATTTTGAATTTTATAATAAACAAAAGTCATAAGCTCTACCAATAAGTAAGATAAAATAAATGCCAAAACAACACCAACTAAATAAGTTGATGTTCAATAACTAACATAATTAAGTGCATACAGGACTCGAAAAGAGCAATTGAATGCCCAGTGTCGGCAGATGGCAGATGCAGAATTAAGTAGAGGAATACACATGCACTTGGAGAGTGAGGGGGAAATAGCGAGTGGCTACCAGCAAGTGGCGGAACTCAAGTCCCATGGTGAGTAAATTGGCTTAAGTTTTTAATTTTGATATAGCAGCTAACATAATTTGTTTATATGACAGTTAGTATGCTGGACTAAACATGGTAAATCAGCTTGTAAGTGAACAATTCAGTATTTTTAGGCTTATCATCGTCTGTTTTAAGTTTCCGTTTTCTCAGGTTGTCCTACACAGCCTCACCTTCATTTTTGTCCCTCCAGGTTTCCTTTTTCTCCACTTGTCTTTTCTGCATTCCTCTTCTGCACCTGCCCTCCCAATTATTTAGGATCACTCAATAAATAATCCAGGAGTAAGAAGTCAAGTTATAAAACAATAATTATTAAAAGAAAACTATGTAAGTTATTTTCCATCAATGACTTCTTGCTAAATAAGAACAAAACTAAAAATTTTAGTTGTCTTAAACTGATTTCTGATTCATTTGATCGCAGGTTCTCAGATTCAGTTAAATACTTAGGCTTTAAAATTGACAACAATATGACATGGACGACATATATTGACTACTTGAACCAATGACTCTCCTGTTGTTATTTATCTCTTAAATTGATTGAAAGACATCGTGCCAGTAAATTACACAAGACCTGCATACTTTGCCTTTTTTCTAATCCGCTTTTAAATATGGTCCAGTTTTATATAGCCATTGTACTATAATTGATAAAAAACTATTATTATAAGGCAATGAGTTCTTTATAAATGTCATTTTATACAACATTAAACCATATTTTAAAGATGTACGATTTCAAACTGTTATAAATTTGTATATATGACCTAGTTTTATTTACTTACAAAAAAATCCAAATTTACTAAATTTTGGATTTAGTAATACAGTTTATGACAATAACACTCATAATACAAACAGTGTTCAAATTAGTCATTTTCATATAAGTAAAAAACTTAGTGATCATATTGTAGTATCTAAAAGTTTAAAATGTAATATAAAAGAATGTTAGTTCTTATCCCTTTGATATACGAGGTACGTCCAGAAAGTAAGTTCCGTTTGGTAATAAAAATAATTTGTCTACAGATACAGAAAAAATATTTATTGCACTAAAATCTACAACTCTTAAACTACTTTTCTACATAACTGCCGAAATTTTGCAGGCATTTGTCATAGCGTGGCACAAGTTTTTCTATGCCTTCTTCATAGAAGGTTGCCGCCTGTGTCTTCAACCATTTGGAAACATTTTCTTTCAGCTCTTCATCATCGTTGAAGTGTTGACCGCCAAGGAAAGACTTCAGATGTAAGAACAGATGAAAGTCGCTAGGAGCGAGGTCAGGGCTGTACGGAGGATGGTCAAACACGTCCCAGCCAAATCCCTGTATGAGGTTTTTCGTCACATTTGCAGTGTGTGGTCGTGCATTGTCGTGAAGAAAAACAACACCTTTGGACAGAAATTCCCGGCGCTTATTCTGTATTGCGCAGCGCAATTTCCTCAGTGTCTCGCAGTAAACTTCTGCATTGATTGTTTGACCTCGCGGTAAGAAATCAATCAGTAAGATGCCTTTCCTGTCCCAAAACACTGTGCACATGATTTTTCGAGGTGTCAAGATTTGTTTCGGCTTAACCTTTGGTGGAGATGAAGTGTGCCTCCATTCCATTGATTGCCGCTTAGTTTCTGGGGTGTCATAAGAAACCCAAGTTTCATCTCCTGTGACTATCTGTGACAGAAAATCTTCACCGCCTTCATCATAACGGTTCAAAAACTGAAGTGCACTACCCATCCGTTGTGTTTTGTGTTCCTCAGTAAGAATTTTCGGTACCCAACGTGAGCAAAGTTTTCGAAATTTCAGTTTTTCTGTAACAATTTCATGAATTAATGATCGTGAGATTTGGGGGAATTCCATAGCGAGAGCACTCATTGTAAACTTACGGATTTCCTTGATCTTCTCATCAATCGTGTGAACCAGTTCTTCTGTAATCAAAGATGGACGCCCACTTCGTTCTTCATCATACACTTCATTACGTCCTTCATTAAACTGTCGGACCCATCTTCTCCCCATTGAATCACTCATCGCATTTTGTCCGTAAACCTCGCAAATTTGCCGATAAATGTCAATCGGTTTCACTTTCTTAGCATTCAGAAAACGAATCACAGATCTGATTTCACAAGCGGCGGGATTTTCGATCAACACCGACATTTTAAACAAGCGCTACAAAGCGTACGAGACTGACAGCGATCTCAAAATGGCGCACGTTTCTTCTCCTTGATACAGAGCGTCTGCCGCGCATGCGCGGATCTGCGATCGCAGCGCTGCAGCGGATATAAATGGAAACGGAACTTACTTTCCGGACGTACCTCGTATTTCAATGTACATTTTTTCCTAGCAATTGGAGAGTCCATTATATAGTTTGAACAAATTGTTGAAATCATAATAAATACATGTGTATTCTTTTTTATCTTCATTAACTCATTGATCGTGGTGATTAATGTTGGTTATAATAATTAAGTGTGGCTGTAACAATAAGCTACAATTATTATGTTGTCAATAATGTAATTCATTAATATGGCAAATAAAGATTGTTATTATTATTTGGCCCATTACATTTTGCAGCAGTCTTACTAAACTGAAATAGATTGAGCCTATACCTATGGCATGGTTTCAAAATAATGATTTGCTGAAGAGCAAGTTAGATATGTCAGCAAGGACTTTATTTTTATTTCCCTAACCTATTTCAATCGAAAAAGTCCTTTTTATTTAAAATTTTTTATATTATTTCAATATGGATATATATTTGTTCAGACTCTCTCTAACATTTATCAAGTGCAAAATAACCAAAATACATATTTGTTGATATTTTGTAATAATGGTAGCATGTATTCTTTGTGTGTTTGTAGTGCGACAGCAGGCATTCTCTCCACACAGCTTTCAACATAATTTGTGTAATGAGAACGAAGCAAGGTCCTCTGTACGACTTAATGAAAATGAAGTCTTGCATTCAGCAAGATCACTTACAGGTAATGAACATGAAGCAAGATCTCTCCATTCAGCAAGAACAATCAACGAAAATGAAATAAGATCCCCACACTCTACA
>JAQJVL010005250.1:0-36876 GCA_035578905.1 Stictocephala bisonia | reverse complement strand
ATTGTAATATAGTTCGAAATGGAAAAATGTGATTATATTAGATATAAAACGCCGACCCAACTTTTTGCGGATTTTAAGGCAAATTATGATTGATTATATGAGTGAAGGATGTAGACCTACTATGTAAAATAAGAGCAATCATTTACAATTTTTTTTCTAAAGATGATTTTAACTTTTAACCATGTCAACCCCTGATACCTGATGGTGATGTCATATATTTTTGGCTTCATATTTTTGTATTAAATAGTGACTAGGGGATTTTTAAGTAGCTTGTATAATTTACCCTGTGGCTGAACTGCTTAAAATGCCTTGATATATGATTCCAAACATACTGCTACTGTTTTATTAGCCTTATTCTTAATCATATTTACTGTTAATTAAGATTTAAACTACTATAATTATCTGATGGTCTCTTTTCTGGTTTTTGAAGAGATATCAAGAAGTTTGCAAAGAAATTACTTTCTTCATACAAAAATATTTTAAAATTATAACCCTATTAGTAATCATATTTTAGTGTACAGGAATATTTAATTACTCTGTTAAATGTTTATTGGAAGCTGATGTGTTTAATATGCTTAAAATTTTCATAAACGCACTATAATATATCGTGAATAACTATTTGATAGTTACTTTGTACGTCCTTGACAACTATGGGTCTGAATTACTGTTATGAACTTCGTAAAACAGTTAATTCAAGGCTGTTCTTTTTGTGTTAATTTCCACAGTTTTAGGTTATGTTTGTTTCTGTAATGTTTTCCCTCTATCTTATACTATAAAACGAGCAAGGAATTGTATGTACCTATTTCCAGTCATTTTATTTCAAAAACGGCTCTACCGATTTTCTTCGTACTTTGTCTATAAAAGGTTTTCTACCTCAGGAATCCAATGGATTTGGTGACAATTTTGAGAAAACTCATTTTCTATGAGTTTTGACGATTCCAAAAGTACACAGTAAAAATATAGGAGACAGGCGGGTGGGTCAATACCACTGTTTAATGTTTACTATTTACTATTTCAACATGTGAGTTATGATTTTATCTTATACTATAAAACGAGCAAGGAATTGTATGTACCTATTTCCAGTCATTTTATTTCAAAAACGGCTCTACCGATTTTCTTCGTACTTTGTCTATAAAAGGTTTTCTACCTCAGGAATCCAATGGATTTGGTGACAATTTTGAGAAAACTCATTTTCTATGAGTTTTGACGATTCCAAAAGTACACAGTAAAAATATAGGAGACAGGCGGGTGGGTCAATACCACTGTTTAATGTTTACTATTTACTATTTCAACATGTGAGTTATGATTTTAATTTATTTTTTTAAATAACACATGTTTTTCTGAATCTGTTAAAATGTAAACAAACCAAATATTATTGTATTTTTCTTACCTATGTCTAATATACACAATTCAGTTATTCTCGAACTTTATTTCATTTTTATTATAATTTCAACGCACCGCAACGCATATTTATGGTCATTGTAAATAGTTCATTGATAACTTCAGTTCAGTGTATTTTAACTTTTTCTTAGATGCCAGGCGGACGTCCTCCAAAACGACGTAAGTTTAATTTTAATAAAAATGAGCCACCAATACCGAATTTAAATGAATCCCAAGATACTGAAACATGCTATGAAGCTGAAATTGAAAATACAAATCTTGATTCAAACAATAAAACAAATCTTATGACTTGTATTAATACTTTGCAAACAACTTCTACAAATAATTCTGGAAATACCTTACAAACTTCTAGCAACTTTCTTAATTACGATTTGCCATCAACCTCGGGGGTAACATTTAATAATGTCGTCCAAACAACAATTTTTAATCAAGAAAGTAATGATACTCCTGCTACTGCTAGACCAATGCGTAAAGCGAAAGTTGCTTGCAGAGATAGATTGATAGGAGTTATTATGGATATGAATGATTCACAGAGTCAAGAATCAGAAGAAAAAAGAATTCATCGGGAACGTAACAAAAAATTGAATGAAACAGCAGAAGAGCGTCAACAACGTTTGAGTGATGATCTTTCAAGAGTCACTCAACGAATCTCTCAAGAAACTTGTGTGCAAAGAAGTCAGCGGTTGAGTAATATGCGCGAAAGAGAAAATCAACGAAGAAATGAAGAAACTCCTGAAGAAAGGAGTCAACGTTCGGATATAATGCGTCAGAGAATTAATCAACAAAGAAATGCGGAAACTCCTGAAGAAAGAAGTCAGCGATTAGATGATATGCGACAGAGAAACAGCCAACAAAGAAATGTGGAAACTCCTAAAGATAGAAGTCAGCGATTAGATGCAATGCGTCAGAGAAACAGCCAACAAAGAAATGCGGAAACTCCTGAAGATAGAAGTCAGCGATTAAATGCAATGCGTCAGAGAAATAGTCAACAACGAAATGAAGAAACTCCTGATCAAAGAAGTCAGCGATTAGAAAATTTAAGAATGCGTGCAAATGAAATTCGAGCTGCTGAAACCCATGTTTGAAGGGAACAGCGTCTTGAAGAACAGCGACGTCGGAATGCTCGTCGCCAAAGACGTTTGTTAGCGAATTCGTTTAAGCCTACTTACAAGTTAGCTGTTCAAAGTGACGCTGCTTGTCACCGTTTAGGAGAATTTAATGTTGCGTGCGTGCATTGTGGAGCGTTACATTTTCCTGAGGAACGCGTAGGCAATAGAAATAATAACTCATTTGGGGATTGCTGTTTGAAGGGTAAAATTGATATTCAACATGCTGATTTTCCAAATGAATTAGCAAGACTTTTTTCGCATAGACATCCCTTATCTCCTGAATTTCATAAAAGAATTAAAAATCTAAACTCATCGTATGCAATGGCATCTTATTCGTGCGATGATGACCGTACAATAAATAACCGTGGAATATATACTTATATTGCCAACGGCCAGGTATATCATAAAATAAATGCAGCTGCACAGCCAACACAAACTTCAGAAGGTAATTTTGAAAAACCTCTTTATGGACAGATGTATTTTCTCGATTCAGAGGAAGCTGTAACGGAGCGAGGAAACCATCCTCTAAATGATGGTATTAGTGTGCCATTATTTGAATTATTAGAGGAAATCATTCGTTCTGAAAATCCTTTTGCACGAGGTTATATGATGATGAGAGAAGTAGCAAATCAAGCTGAACGAGAAGCGGCCTTTCAACAGATACCAGTACCAAATGTTAGGCTTTTATTCACTTGCCCAGAAGGACTTGATCCAACAAGATACAATGTTCCTCAAAGCAATGAAGTATGTGCCGTTGTTACTTTGAACGCTGATCAAAGTTTTCCAGATAATCCACTTATTATTAGACAACGAGGAAAATCAGTGCAAATAATGAAAAATATTGATAAACACGCAGAACCCTTAACATACCCACTATTTTTTCCTAAAGGAACTTTTGGTTTTTCACCGGGTATGCTGCTGAGAGAAGGATATCCAAGTAGAGGTCACATAACTAGACTTGAACTTGCACGATATAGAATTGCTTTTCGACCTCATTTAACACAATGTATTTCATTGGACGAAACCATAAGGGGATATGATTTACGTAACCTTAAGTTTAATGCTTTGCATTTTGGTGGACGTTTGTTTCAACAGTATCTTGTAGATACCTACATTAGAATAGAATATGATAGAATTCAATGGATAAAGTTGAATCAAAAGAAAATACTTGCAGACAGTTATACATCTGTTACAAATTATCTTAATGAGATTGCACAAAAAAATAATGCTGTTTTGGGAGAAAAGATTATACTTCCATCGTCTTTTCCTGGCTCTACTAGATATTATTCTGAGCATTTTGAAGATGCTATGGCACTGGTTAGAAGATTCGGGTCTCCTGACTTCTTTATAACCATGACCTGTAATCCGGACTGGCCGGAAATTAAGGAAGCTATAAAGATAATGAATGAAAATGGTAGTGACTGGCAACAACTAGCTCAAGATAGACCTGACATAATTGCTAGGGTAGCATATTTAAAATTTGCGGAGTTAATTGAGGATTTAGATAAAAGTCAAATTTTTGGGCAAGTTGCTGCTTACGTTTATACTGTAGAATTTCAAAAAAGAGGGCTGCCTTACATGCATTTGTTAATTATATTAAAGCAAGAAGATAAGATTCACAATCCTGAAGAACTAGATGATCTCGTTTCAGCAGAAATACCAGACGTAGAAGACGATTCAGAACTACGAGAATTAGTTAAGAAATGGATGATTCATCAAGCTTGTGGCGAACAAAATCAAAAAGCATCATGCATGGTTAATAAAACGGTAGAATGAGTTGTAGGTTTAAATTTCCTATGGGATTCCAAGATACAACCTCTTTAATCGACGATGGCAAGCCCAAGTATAGAAGAAGGTATGATCCTAAATTAGATCAAAATAATAGAGATTTTTTTGTTCATGAAGAAGCAATTTATCGTAAAGATGCTCAAGGTCAAAAAATAACTCGCGATAATCGCCATGTTGCTCCTTACAATCCATACTTGTTGAAAAAATTCGACTGCCACATAAATGTTGAATACGTTGGAAGCATTCGGGCTGTTAAGTATCTTAACAAATATATTTATAAAGGCCATGATTGTGCTGCTTTAAAAGTAGTCCAAAATCAAACCACTATAAATTATAATGAAGCAGATAAATTTATTCAAGGTAGATGCATAACTCCACCTGAGGCTTGCTGGCGATTATTTGGGAATGAGATACAAAAAAAAAGTTATTGTGTTCAGCGACTGAATATCCATTTGCCTGGTCAATATCGAGTACAAAATATTGAACAAGCTCAAGAAGATTTACTTGATATAGGTCGAAAGGGTTCTATGTTAGAAGCTTACTTCCGAACAAACCAAGCTAAAAAACAACGTATTGAAAACAATGACAATACAGAAAATAATAGTTTTTATTTCTACTGGCAAATGCCAGAATTTTATCGATGGGAAGGAAAAGAAAGTAAATGGGTTGAAAGACAACGGAATATTCGAGTTATTGGTAGAATACATAATGTTACATTTGTTGCACAACCTGAGTTGTATTTTTTACGTTTACTTTTGTATCACGTTAACGACGCTGTGAGTTTTGACGATCTGCTTATGGTTAATGGTGTAAAATGTAATTCGTACAAACAGGCTTGCTTAGCTAGAGGTTTAACTTACGATGATAAACAATGGATGGATGGCTTACGAGAATCAGCATTATCGAAAATTCCAAGAGCAATGAGAACTCTTTTTACACAAATATTAATATTTTGGTGCTCCTGAAAATCCGAAGAACCTGTGGGATACTTTTAAAGAAGATTTGGCTGAAGATTTTATTCATCGTGCCAGAGAAAATGGTACTTCTGTTGATGAAGCTATTCGAAAAGCTTACAGAATTATTGCTCATAAGCTCAATTCTCAAGCAACGGAAGGTCGAAATTTTCAATTTTGGGTAGATCGATTTCAAATGGATGATATTGATGGCTACGATGAAATAAATGATGACATAATTAATATTGATCAATCTTTTGCACTTGGCGAAGAGATGAGAAGACAACTTCGTGGCAACCAAATTGAAGATGTTGATTCCATAATAGATACACTTGACAATAATTTACAGCAGAGATGCTTTTTTATTGACGGGCCAGGAGGAACTGGAAAAACATTTATATATAAAACTTTATATCATGTTCTTTCAGCTAAAAATTATAAAGTAAAGTGTATGGCTTTTACAGGAATCGCAGCAATGCTTCTGCCAAACGGTCATACATCCCATAAAACTTGTGGTCTTAAAGTACCTTTAACTGCAGAATCTGTTTCCAATATAAAGTATGGATCAGCTAAGGCTAGGGAGCTTGCAAAAATTGATATTTTTTTAATGGATGAAGCTCCTATGCTTCCTAAATACGGACTTCAAAATATAGATGAGTTACTACGAAGTATAGCGAATCCAAACTTACCATTTGGAGGAAAAGTTATAGTTCTAGGAGGAGACTTTCGACAGTGTTTACCAGTTCAACAAAGAGCTAATCGAAGCGAACTTGTGAATTTGTCAATAAAAAAGAGCCCATTATGGCATAATTTTAAACTTTTTTCACTAACAGAAAATATGCGTGTCGATCCAGAACAGCTGGAATTTGCTAATTATCTTCTACAAGTTGGGAATGGCGAACTTCCAAAAAATGAGTTGGATGAAATTAAAATTCCAAATGATATGATTTCAAATGGTGATATAATTGATGAAGTTTTTGGCAACTGCTTGCTTAACAGACAATATGAAAATATGAAAGACCGAGCAATCTTGGCACCATTAAATAAGGGACGTAGCCAACATTAATGCTGAAATCATTGAAAAGTTGGAGGGTGAAAGTAAGCAATATAAAAGTTATGATTCAGTAAAAGATCCAGCCGAAGATACATTGCAATTTACTCCTGAATTTCTAAATTCAATTGAAATTGCAGATTTACCTCCACATGAGCTAAAATTAAAAAGAAACACAATAATTATGCTTTTGAGAAATTTAGATCTTGGGGAAGGTCTCTGTAATGGTGTTAGACTCACTGTTACCCAGTTATGCAACAATATAATTAAAGGCAAAATTATAACTGGTGAACATGCTGGACAAGAAGTACATATTCCCAGAATAACTCTTGAATCAAACAAAAGTCAGTTGGGAGGCTCAATGCAAAGACATCAATTTCCAGTCAAACCAGCATTTGCTATGACAATTCATAAATCTCAAGGCCAAACATTTGAGTAAGTTTGAAGAAGTCCGGTTTTCATGCACGGTATGCTTTACGTAGCATTTTCAAGAGTTAAGAGAAGAAACAGTCTAAAAATTTTATTACCAGCAGAAAATAATAGTCGAATTCAAGGTTATACACGAAATGTTGTCTGGACTGAAGTATTAAATAACGCATATAATAATATCGAACCTGATTTGTACCAAGACGAAGACTTTTTTCTTGAAAATTTAGAAACTTTTGATTCAGCATTAGATAATTTGCACATTAGTTTTTAACATTAAAATCAATTTACTTGTGTTTTATGTGATTTATTTCTGGCATTTTTAGATTTTAATTTTGTAAATGAAAAACTTTAATATTGAATCAATCTTTTCCCATAATAATTGTGTTGAATACTTTTTTATATATTTGTATATATTATATTTTATGTTTCTTAATAATAAATAATACTTATTTTGTAAAAATTTTTGTGATTTTATTTATATACGAGTATATTCATTCTAACAACCTTTTCAATAGAATTTATCAATAAAATAATTCTCTAGCAAAAATTTTCAAATATATTTTAATAATTTTCATAATGGGAGATAATTATTGTGTTTATAACAAAATCAAACAACTAATAACAAAACCAAATTTTTACAGATGAGACACTAACCCGATCGGAGATCGGCTTTCCTGGTACTTTGTGATAATGGGAAGAAAGGGTCAATTAAATAGCTTGAACAATGTAATGTTTCCAATGTTTTTGTTTTGTTGTACTTACGTTATGTATACGTAGATACAATAAATATTTAATAATACGTTTTACAAATAAAATTGTTTTTTTCTCCGTTTAAAGTTATTATGTTCTGTTAAAAATGTCATGGCTCGCTATCAACTAAAGAAAAACAGACGAGTATTTAATGTCATATAGTTTCTAATAACTATAATTTTGTATTCTTGGAAATTTATGAAAACTAATGACAAAAACTTTGGAAAACCTTTATGAAAAATGTATGCCAGTAATTTAGTCGATTTGAAAATCAAGAGATAGATGATCTATTTTTTTTTTTTTTTTTCAAATCGACGAAATTATTGGCATTGGTAGTTGATATAATTTAACGTATATAATTTAACGTTTTACTTATGGATAAAATAAGTAGAGACATTTTCTCACTATATTGTCCATCAAATACCACTATAATATGAATGGAGGGACAAATTTAAGTATTCTATTGTGGGAGCTGTATGTGCTAATGCGCATGGCGAAAAATTGTATAAAAGGGCGACCTTCCCTTTCATCGTCATTCAAAATGGGATAGCATGCTTTTGGGGTGGCTTGTTTTAAATGGTACATTGCGTGCATAATTTCCCTTCGTCAGTTTTACGTAATTGGAATAATGGTATTTATTATCCTTTAATTTAATAAATAATATATTACAAATAATTATTTATCGATTGATATTTATAGTTTTGCTAAATAAACAAATTTGTTACATATGAATCTGATGAATGAATGAAAAAAATGATAATTAAAAAAACAGTAGTTTTACAATGTTAGCAAATTAATTAAATGTAATTTCTTTTAAGGGCGCAAAGTTAAAAAAAACTTGTTAAACATGAAGTATTTGATGATGGTAACAGGTAGTGAAAGACTTAACATTGTAAAAAAACAACTGATTGAAAAATGACCTTTTCAATAAAAATGTGTAATAAATTTGAACACGACCACTCAACACATAGTATGTGTAGGACGGGTGGGTGAGTCAATACCATTTTACGTAAGCTATATTTTTATAAAATAATATGACTATGCAATTATTATGATGACAACTGAAAACGTTTGCTACCATAAACAAGAACTAAAATACTGGTTTTTAAACATTCCTATATGATTTAATCAAAATTCTAAATTATAAAACAAAAGATACATTACAAACGATAGTGTAAATATATAACATATAAATAATAATCTTTAAAGTTATTTTTTTATTCATAAAAGCATGTAACAATAGTAGGTGGTTGACACTAGAGGCGCAGTGGTGTAACCCAGCTACTTAGGGACAACGTGTTGAGGCAATGAATACAAATAAATATATATGGGTTATGGAGACTGGCGGTAGGTACTACATGGCGTCCGCTCAATGGTTGTCCTCAACATGGACACTACTAGAAAAGTCTGAGTTGTCCTTGTTCTATATATAATTCATGTTATATATAGAACCTTTGAGTGTCGAATAATTATTTTTTTCACTGCTATGCGTTGTGAGGGCTACACATTTGTCAGTCCTTTCCCATGTTCCCATCATAGTTCTCAAGGAAAAACGTATTAATTATTACCACAAATATATATATATAGAGATTTACTTTAGTGGTAACTGCTACTGAGGCGTTCACCATAAAAAGTTACCTCTTTTTGATTTTCTCTGTTACAAGACTTCTTACAATTAAGAATTGTTGTAAAAACAGACATAATGTTTTATTCCAACAAAATGATTTTTTTTATAGTCGAATTTTGTGCAGCTCTGTTCAAGGAACAAGTGAATATAAAGATATGTGTACCCTACCTATATATACAGTATAAAGACGAAATAAAAGCTATGAACGTTTTTTATACAAACAATTTGCTTTATACAAGGCCACTTTCTCTTTGAAAGTGCTGGTTCGGGCCAGACTTTTGTGATAAAATAAAATAATTCCAATGAAAAAATTTTTCTTAAAAATTAACATTCAATTATAATTTTCCAGCCTAGCGCAGATTTTGCTTCTGGAAATATGACATCATATTTTTTCATGTCATTATGATTCGGAAATGACAGTAAAATATTACAGTTTTTGTGCTATATACTTCTGTCCATACATCATAGGAAACCGAGATTAACCACCAAAAACACCTTTAATGTAACTTTTTTAAATAATAGTGACATAGAAAGGGCTGGTAATCTTTTAATTGTTATTTTTATTATAATTATTCACGAGTGGGCCCAATCGCACCCCATATAGTACAGTTTTAAAGAATTTGCCTTTGTGCTAACGTTTATTCTATCTGAATGAGCTCTCTTTCCTCACTAGACCAGGTTGTTAGGTTTTTTCCTGTTACTATTTGATTTATTTATCAAACGTTTTTTTCCTGGTAGCGTTACTATTTTGAATGTGAGAAACCTGTTTTAAATATGTTGGTCTTTTTAATAGTATTATTATTTAAATAGTTTATATGGTTGTAATATATTTAAGGTTAAGTCTAATTCTAATTAGAAATGTCACGCCACCGTTGTAACATCGTATGATAATCGGGTGATGTCAATAAACCGTTCTGGTTGGCTGAAAAATATCACCATATCCCTACCCCAAAGGATCACACCACATGCTGACCTGCGAGTCAGTTTTCAGTCGATGACGCCCTCCGCCTCCTGTCTGTACCATGTCCAATCCCTGGTACCGTGGCCAACCAGGCATTACTATAGTCCGAATAAAATAACTTTGGTACTGGCGGAACGGCCACGCACCACTGGTCTGAAATGACAAAACTCTGAGCTTTAATTTGCTGCCAAACTTAAAAATAATAGTAAGGCAATAATTTTCAAACTACTTTATAGTGTCCCACCATGTTATATTCTTTAAGAAAAAAAATATGCTGGATATTTTGCTTAAACTAAGTTGCTTTTTTATTGTGATATTTTGTGTTAAGAGAACAACCGGTTTTTGATGAGTGAAATTGCGCGTGAGTCGTCTTCCACAACCTGTCACTGTAGCGAGAGTAATAATAACAAAAATAATTTCTTTTGTAGATGGGATGAACAGTTTGATTCATTGTGATTAGTTTTGGTATAAGTCTCATTTAATAATTCAAACAGGTTAATGAGAAATTAATTTTTTTGTAAACCTTTGTAAATATCGATAATGACAAACGATAGACAAAAATTTCATTAAACCTAAATTAAGTTGTGTTTATTTAAGTGACACTAAAATCGTACTCATCGTATTAAATAGAATTTTTCTTGAATTAGGAAGAAAGATTCAGGAAGTTTTCAAAACTCGATTGTCAACAAGGGCGGCGGTGATACCACACGCACAATGTACAGTCACTGGCTCAGCTCTTGCTCTTCCATTGCAAACATTTCTTGTCAATTACTAATAGAAACACTACCTAAAATTTGAAAGAGTCCTAAATATTAGAATTGCAATAAACCATGATAATTAAATACACACTGAATCCTATAGCATTATTGTCACATGTCTAGAATAAATAAAAACGTGTTATATCACTAAAATTAAATAACTGTAATAAAAACAAACTAGTGATTAAACTATACTAAGCACTGTCAAATCGATAAAGAACTGAACACGAACACACCTCAAAGTCAATAAGGTCAACCAACTTACCTTATTTCTTACTGGAGAAACATTTCTTATCTGGAAATATCGTCGATCGGAATTCGTTTTAACCGCTTGGACTGAATATACAGTCTACACTTTCCCGTGAGCAGAGTATACCTTTACGCGTCCGACACAGCCCTCGATGTAATCGAAATATGAGTTTACTTCATCAACTCTTCATTATTTGTCCGCAATGCTTTATTAGTTACCATAAGTATTATTTTAATAATACATTAATAACACAGTTAATTGTTTGCTCAAATAAATTTTGTCTAGCGTTTTTCGTTTCCCGAGTTTACAAGGTTTTACAAAAAAAATTAATTTCTCATTAACCTGTTTGAATTATTAAATGAGACTTATACCAAACTAATCACAATGAATCGAACTGTCATCCATCCACAAGAAATTATTTTATTATTATCATTTTTGCTACAGTGACAGGTTGAAGACGACTCACGCGCAATTTCACTCATAAAACCGTGTTTTTAAATACAAATATCGCTATAAAAAGCAATTTAGCTCAAGAAAAATCTCCGGCATAATTTTTCCTTAAAGAATATAAACTGGTGGACACTATAACAATTAGTTTGAAATTTATTGCTTACTTATTTTAAGTTTGGCAGCAAATTAAAGCTCAGAGTTTTGTCACTTCAGACCAGTGGAGCGAGGGCGTTCCGCCAGTACCAAAGTTATTTTATTCGAACTATATAGTGTATTATTCTTCACCCTTCAATTATTCATATCTATATTATATACATAGTAATGGTGTTCATATTTTTTCTAATAAAATAATTTTTATTTCTCACTTCCAATATTTCCTCAGCTTGATTTCGTCAAGGTTATTATTATTCTCAAGATACAACTTAGGACGACATGATTTAGCAATCAGCTGATATAACAGGTCACATCCCAGTGACCTTGACCGAGTCCCTCCCTCCTTCCCTTTCTATTACGGTCACGTGACATTCTCGTCTAATTCACTCGATAATTAATTGGCGTAGCAACGCTTCTGGCGCTCTGTATTAAATTTTATAAATTAGTACCATAAAGTACTATTATTATTTTTTTAGTCATCAGAATAAACATTTGTTTATTTGTATCTTTGATAGGCATAATTATTCCAGTATATATTAGATGTGTAAATAAAGGTTGTTTTTGGAATCTAATAAATGGCATGGTAAAAATGTAACTACAACAAGTATTTACACTTAACAAACAAAATGTTAAATTAAGTGTTTAAAACAAAAACAAACATAAGGACTACAACTTACTCCCTACCTACCAATTTAATGTGTACAATTTCCATATTATTTAAAATAAGGATCGCAAAATCAGCCATTTTGTCAATCATTTATTCGGATAATTAAAATATAAATAAGAAACCAGAAAAATAATATAAAGCAAAAGTAAGAAGAACAAAATAATTAACAAGAGGAGTAAAGAAATAAGTGTGCTGAACTCGAGTATTGAAACATTTATCTTGCCGAACATTCGTCAAATTACAATTGGTGGTGATAAATAATAATTGAATACAGTCAGGGGGTAGACATCGATCTCCTTATCGAATGTCGATAACAATACAACATATACAATAATTGAGTGATGTAACCTTAAAATTGAATCAAGAGAAAGTCTGGATGTCATATCGGAAATAAAAAATAATCATAATATTAAAATAATAGTTAATAGAATGGAATATATGAACAGCAAAAAAAAAAAAATAATGATGCTCAAGCATCATGTGACTGTGCCGAACCATCAAATACAAAACGCCTTCAATATTCCTGATACTATCCGCTCAACAAGCCTTGGGCGAGAGGGTACTTTTTCCAGTCAGCACAAATCCACCTAGCACGGTCCTTAGTTCTTACATTATCATCTTAATTCATTGCGTAATATCATTCAATGATAATAATATACCATTTAATAGTTTCAAAAGATCGAACAGCTGAAATCTCACTGTGAGGATTGTTCGCGACTGGAAAAGTAACCTCCCGGCTGTGACGTCAAAGTAACGTATGCATTCACTGGAGAGGGGGGGGGGTACTTTTTCAGGGCCTACTTTTCAGGCGCCCCGTTTTATTTTTTTTTTTAGCATCTGGGTGGACTTAATTTTATTTAGAATTTTTTTTCTCACATTATAATAGACAATTTACACTATAGTAAACTGTATTTGAAATTTATACAAAATTATGGAATAAGTTTAGTCATCCAAATGAATAAAAACTGGTGTAATAAAACATTGCTTTATAACTTTTAAAAAATAAATGATTAAAAATTGCGTAAATTCAGTAAAGTATATTTTCAAGCTGCTCATTTTTTTTTGTTTCAATGATTGACCTTATTTTTTTTTTACTGATTAGTTGTTTATAAAAACCAGATCATCCCATCCACCCCAAGGCCATATAATAAAAGGTTACTGATGTCTTTCCAGGAGAATGAAATCAATTCAATATTTAAAAGAGGATTCAAGGAAGGGCTTGGATAGTTTAGCATCCACTTACCTGCCTATACACATAAAATACTACTGAACCTCCCACCCACATATACACGTACAGTGATGTTAAAACACCCGCTCAACGATAAGCATAGTGTGCTGGTGACCCACCCATACTTACGGTGTTATTGATATAGGAAGTGATAATGAACCACCCACCTAACCATACAAGTACAGTTGTATTGACCTACTCACACACCTATATACGTACAGTCTAATTGGACCACCCACCCGTCTACGTATATTGGTTTGGCCCACATACCTATATACGAATTGTATTGACCCACCTACCCACCAACCGATACAGGTAAAGTAGTATTGAACGCCCCCCCTCCCCCATACATGTACAGTACCCACCCATATACGTAGAGTGGTATTACAATCATATTCTTGGTATTTAGTTATTTTTATCTTTCTTAACCAATCGTTTGTAGTGTTCAATATAGTTTTAGTCTCAACTGTAAGAAACTCATATAAAAACCGAGTAGGCTAGTTATTTATAAAATAATATATGCATAAGTCATAGTAGACACCTATTATTTATTCAATAGTCAATACAAGTCCCTAAAAACACATAATTTTTGCTTGTGTTATTGCTTTTACTTGTGTGTCAAAAGTATAAATAACTTTAGCACAACAACTTTTTTTTAACTAATAAAACTATTTTTAACAATACATTTATTATTTTATTGATAAAGTTATTAGTGATTCGTAATTTGCAATTAATTTGGCACACATTTTGGCTTACATGAAGTTATTTATACAAATTTTCCGTACCTCCTATAAAGTTTACAAACAATAAAAACTATATGCAACGTTAGTATTTTTTTCCATTCTTCATTCTTCTCAATATTTCAATTATTCACTATACACATTCACCACTTGAAATAACATTATGTGAAATGTTTCATGAGGAAAACCGTGTGCATGCATTTTTATAGAATACATGCTGAACTTTCATAATTGGTTTTTGGGTTAGAAATAAGCTAATTTTATGATACATGGTGCAATAACAGCATTGCGATATCTAGCTTGATCATACAATGAAAATGGGTTTGATAAGTCAATACAAGAATTATTTTAAAATAAATAAAACTCAGTAATAAAATATTCATTTATTCATAAAAAATATTATATATAATACATTGTAAAATTACAATAAAATCGTATCTTATCTAATCACATATACTGTATTAATAATTACATATAATACGTTTCAGATAATTTCAGGTGAACATTAAATAACAGGCTTAATGTTATAACTAAAGGTTACAATACAAGTACAAAATGCACAAATATATTACAATACAAGTACAAAATGCACAAACATTATGGTGATCGATTTCGGTGAACCACGCTCACCTTCCTCAGAGCAGGGAAATTCACAAATTTAAATTTATCTATTTAATGTCATTTTTAATTTATTAAAATCACTGCATTTACTTACACATATGAAAATATTGTAACGTAACTGTACATGTAATAAGGATTACAAAAAGACCAAATAATTAATTTTACTACCTCTAAAAGCCAAGAAAACAATGTTTCAGGTAATTGATAAGAACTATTTCTTGAAAAGATAAAATTATAAAAGTTATAGGAAACATTCCTATCAACCATGTATTAAAATATAAATGTGATACATTATCAGGTTTTTGAATAAAACCCAGTGAAAACTAGTTAAAATTCTGGTACGTTTTTTGTTCCAACTAGAATTTAAATTATTTACTTATAGGAAAATTTAAAAATGCATATGTTATAACGCACAATTAAATAAGGAAAACCATTGTATAACTGGAGTTTTCATGGGCCTCTTAGTTTCTTAGTAAACAACCTCCAAACTCGGGTGAACATGATTTCTACGCCGATAGTAGCCACTGCCACAATCAGTTGTATTGTTGGGCGCAGCAGCCCTTCGATCGCCAGTTGAGCGCATCCTCACCGATAATATTAGCTGTGGGTGAGGGAGGGGCCAATAAATTTGTAAGGCCACTTGGCTTCGCTAGCTAAAGAACAATCTTAGACCGAGAGTGGCCGAATGTTTAAGAAGTATTTGGCGAGCGCGAACATCACTGCTTAAAAAACCAGTCAACTGAGAGTTGAGGTTATGTTATTGTTTTCAAAACAGGTTGTAGACCACTGGCTACGTAGCTTATCGATGTCTAGAAATAATTATTAACATTAAAACTCTAGTTGATACTCGTGAGTTGAAGTTTGTTTTAATGCTCAACTTTAAAATTACTCAATTTTTCAACGGCATAAAAGGCACTTTGTAGCAACTCAATTTTCTCAGCATAAAACACAGTGAAATTTGTGTTATCATGCGGGACACTATATCATTGATGTACATCACAGTGTACATGTCCGTACAGTGACAGTGGTATTGACCCTCCCGCTCAACAATAGACGTACAGTGGTTCAATCATAGTTAATTTCACTATTATGTAATAAACAATAAATAAATACCGAATTAATGATTACCTAAAATATAAATGGCTTACTCGCTCACCAGTGAAAGTAAAAAATTATGAAAACAATTTTGATAGGTCTTAGGTTTGTTATATTAATGTATGTCAACACAAATCAATCATACTGCATGCAGATTTGCAGCTAATGGGCTAAATTTAAATAAGGAAAAAACAAGCATAATACAGTTTAAAACTCAAACAGTAGTAAATGATGCAAACAAGTACGATGGGGCAATAGCAGAGACAGTGAAATTGCTTGGTCTAGTTTTTGACTCAACACTCAAATGGAAAGCGCACATAGAATGAATGTATTACTTCGAAGCTGGACATGGCAATATTTAACATGTCATGTCTGACTCATATAGCGAGCAGGAGAATTAAGTTAGTGCTGTATTTTGCGTACTTTGAATCCCTATTACGCTTTGGAATAATTATGTGGGGACGTTCAAATCACTGGGAAAAAATATGTAGAGCCCAAAACAAAATGATAGAGTCATGATAGGTATGAACCCAAGAGAATCTTGCAGAAGAATATTTAAAGAACTTGGTATTTTTACATTCCCAGGATTGTATTTGTTGGAAGTAGTAAAAAATGTACATGAAAATATATATTCTTACCAACAAAATATTGTGAACCTCGACCATAATACTAGAAGTAAAAATAAACTACGTGCCCCCAAACATAAATTAAGAAAATAGTCCATTATGTAGCGGAATACAAATTTATAATAAAATACCACAGAAATACAAAAGCTTGGGGAATGCCAATCAGCTCTATAGAAAGTTCAGGCAGTTTCTAGTTGACCAAAGCTATTACTCCGTCTCCGAATTTCTGCAGGACGGTCGTTATATTTTAGATACACTGAAAAATAATTTATTAAGTATGTTATTGTGTATAAATTTGTTATTTCTTCTTTTTTAACTCTTTACGTTAGTAGTTTTGTAACAATTGACGAGTCACCAGTTAGCAGCAGATTATCTGTTTTACACTAATGTAATTTTCTGTGACAATAAACCATTTCATTTCATTTCATACTATTTGTTTGGGAACAACCCGTACGCGGGCATAAATGGTTTTTAATCAAGAGCTACTCTATTGAATATGTTGAGAATAGGCTACACCCTGAAATTTACAGTTTCAGGGTAAATTAAACCAGATAATAAAAGAGCTATAACAAGTTAAATATCACAAAATAAATATTATTAAAAAGAAGTTGTACATATCTGAACAATGATGAAGATACTTTAGCTATTAACGGTGTAATTTGAGAGCTCCTCTTTTTATTAAGATCTACTTCATAATATCAAAGGTCTTTACGAACATCTCTGTCATAATAAGTAGAAAATTTTAAATGCCAAAGGAAACATTATAGTAGAGAGAAACTAAAAAAGGCAATTAAGATTGCATATACATACTCTGGTTAACCGGTTAAATATGATGGTAGATGAATCCGGATAGTACAGAACGTAACAACATTCTTATTTTTAGACAAAAATATGCCACAAAATATCTCCCGCGATAGCATAGTGCAAGTAAATCATAAATAATAAAATTAAAAATAGTGCATCATACACACATATTTTTGCACATTGGATAAGTGAGCGATGTTGTATGCATATTACCAGACTTAAGTACCTAGAAATCTACTTTAATTTAGTGGATTACAATGCACCATCGTTAATTTATTCTTTTTGTACTGTAAAAATATATAATTTACTTTGCGGTACATTACAATAGTACATTGAAACATTTATTGTATATTCTTATTGATTTAAATGAAACGTTATCATAAATTACTGGGCCTAAAATTTAGCTTTTTGTTCTCTCAAAATCTGTATAAATCTGGAAATGGAATACGAATAATAGCAACTTAAAGTAATGGAAAATTATAATAGGTTATTGGGAAATTCAAAAGAACGCATTAAACTACAGACAATAGACATATCACTCTATAAAATACAGCAATAACAAAATATTTCTTTACTGGACGACAGTAACCAAACAGACTGATGACTGACGAATGAAGATGCCAAATAAGGAATACACACGACACACCCTTCATGACAATTAATTGAACTCTTCCAGCCACGATGTTACAACATTGTAGCCTATATTTTGCCTGTCAGGTTTTTTGAGTGCAAAACACAGTGACTTCTAAAATATGACTACTATTTCTTAAATGTAGTGCATTTATTGAAAAATTAACTGATTAGTGCCGGGAAAGAGTGAAACGTTACCACGTTCGAATGGTATTTGAAACCAAGTTTGTAAGAACCTTTTTCAACAAGACTGTACGTGTATGGGTGAGCGGGCGGGCCAACACCACTGTACGTGTATGGCTGGGCGAGTGGGCCAACACCACTGTACGTGTATGGGTGGGCCATCACCACTGTACGTGTATGGATGTGCGGGTAGGCCAACACCACTGTACGCGTGTGAGTGGGTGGGTGGGCCAACTCCACTGTACGGGTGTGGGTGGGTGGGTGGGAGATTTATAATGTTTTTACTTTAATTTTGTTTACTTAGTTAATTGTATTGTTCTTAGGCTTCTACTTTTTTGTCACGATTTTATTCATTTGCATACTTTAGCCCCAGGTTACTGATCACTCGTTTCACATTAAATAGAGCTACTATTTAGCTACGAAGAGTCAAGGGATTTTCGAAACACTAAATCAAGATTATTTATTTACGCAAACAGAATTGGTAAGAAAAAAACACAAAATATGGTTAAAAGCTTAATCAATAAACCACTATAAAAACAAATAAATTCACAATCGCTGTATTATCTTAAGTTTGTAATATTAATATATCATAACTACTGGTTTTGTGGGGATTACAATGTGACCATACAATTGATTTTCCTACCACTAAAGCCAAGATAAATTTGAATTTAGGACAAATATAAAAATTTTGTTTGAAATAGTATATACTTTTAAAATTAAAGTTGAAAAATAAAACATACAAAAACGCCCTTGTCCACCTTGTATTAAACTATGAATGCGGTCCAAAGACGGGAGTTTTGAGAAGTAAAAATGTAAAGTTAGTGGGTCTTTTGACAGGTTTTATACAAATAGTGTACGAAAACAGGACATCTCATAGGAGTGGCCCACTGTCCACACCACTCAAGCATATTTATATGTTCGCAAACAGGACAGATGATTTGGTGTGTTCACAATTTGAACGACTTTACACTTGTTCGCAAACAAAACAACTAGTGAAGAGTACAGGTGCAGTCATATCAACCAGAGCGTATGCTGTCAGTCCACTATTCCGACCGCTGACAAACTTCAAAGACCAGTGTTCAACTAGCACCAAAAGGCTCCCTGGTTGCTATAAAACCAATGGTTTAGCTTTAAAACTAAAACTGGAAGACTTATCTGGCCTAATATTACTTTTAATAATATTTTGATACAGGCATGAATCATTTCTTATCTAGTAGATTATTAAGTATTTTATTTTTTGTTGCATGAAATGTGGCCCCCCTTTGGACTTAAAAACTAAAACTGGAAGACTTATCTGGCCTAATATCACTTTTAATAATATTTTGATACAAACATGAATCATTTCTTATCTAGTAGATTAATTATTTTATTTTTTGTTGTATGAAATGTGGCCCCCCCTCTAGACTAAGTTTGTGTGGCCCCGGGGCAATCTGCCCCCCATCTGGGCTGCCCTGCTTACTTGTACTACAGGCAGCCTTGAATACTTACACTAAATACAGTAATAGTTGTTTGACTTTTAAGGCAAAGTAATTGTAGCTTAAATGTGGATTAATATTGAAACATACTTACCTGATGACAAACCTGCACGAAAAATATTAATTTCTTACTTCTTGCAGTCATCATAGACATTGGGAATTACAATTAAAAACATTATTCAACCAATACAGCTTACTCAAACCATTGATTTTACTATACAGAGAAGATACTCCATCCATATGGGAAAGTTGTGAGGGCCGAAAACTGTACATAGCACCATTTCCTCTCTCTGTCTCTCTCTCTCTTTCTCTTATACACGCTCTTCTATCTCTCTCACTTCCTTCCTCTCAACCCACTACCTCCATGTCCAGTCAGACTGTCCTTCCCCTCACAAGCAACTTCACTACGATAATTGTTTGTTTCCTTTACTTAATTCTGTCCACATTTATCTGGATTCTTGTTTTATGTTTGTTAGCAACTCTTTAGAGTAATATTAATACTCAGTTGATACTATCTTAGTAAAAATAGAGACACTTATATCGAATTAAGTAATATTTATAATTAAAAAAATTAAAACACCATGTTTATTTGTAAATAGGCACACAGGAATAAGGCATCTATCATATCAGCAATGCTGGTGATAATTCCTGTTAATTTAGGTATACATTTTCAAATTCTGTGGCCTGTCTGGAACAAGCTTTATGTGGTGCATTTTAATTATTTATTAGGTGATTAAATCTACTGTTGTACATATTACTACTGTATAAGAAATCACACAGAAATTGCACTATTGTAAATACTACATCAATTATTAAATATTTTGCAATTGGTACTTGAATTTTTTTTAATTGTTTTCATTTATAATTAATGACTCCATTTCTATTAAAAATTTAATCTACAAATATTCCATCAATATAGGAAATAGTGGAATAATAAAATAACTTAGTTAAATTATTTATTTATTTGACAAAATGGATGAAATAGGCCTAACATAATATGTATAAAGAAAATGACTGGATAAAATATAAGACTGCACATTTCATGATAAGGTGGTAGAAATTAATAGCAAAACCATTAATCTATTTATATGTAAGATAAAAATAGCTTTTACTTTATGGCCTGATTCAGACAATCAGTGTACATAATTGTTTTCCATTTTATTAAAAGGTTCTGTTATATTATTATTTGGCACAAAGTTGTAATTTGTTAAAATATCATTTGGTTCCAAGTAATTGCTTTATTGTTTATGAAGTATTTAATTAACTTTATGTTTGGTAAATATGTCTGGTCAAACTTATCTAATCAAGAACTAAGAAATTTCCTTGCTATTCGAAATCTTCATGTCTGTTTCCTAATGAATTAAAATGAGGTTTTCATGTTTTAACTATTAGATAATCCTAGATATATCAAAAATCCAAGTTGATCACGGATGCTACCCACGTTGGTCAAGAGTGACTACCCGAGCTGATAATGAGTGCTGCCCCAGTTGATCATGGAAGGTACAATAATTCATCACAGGTGCTACCCAAGCTGAACGCAGTTCCTACCCAAGTTGAAATCATGAGTGTCTAATAAAGCTGGTCACGATTTCTACCCAAATTGATCATGGGTGCTCCCAAAGTTGACCACGGATGCTACCCAAATTGATCACGGCCGCTAACCAAGTTAAAAATGGGCGCTATCCTAGCAGATCGCGAATGGTATCCAAACTAATCTCAGATGCCACCCAAGTTATTCACGTGTGACTTTCCGATCTGATAACGAGTGCCACCCAAGTTGACCACAGCTTCTAACCAAGTTGAAAGTGGATAGTTCCCAAGTTGATCATATTTAGTACCAAAGCTGATCAAGAATACCTACGCGAGATAATCACGGGTGCTACCTAGGTTGACAACGGCTTTTACCCAAGTTGATCACGTATGCTACCCAGCAATATCTTGGGTGTCTGGCTTCCAAGCTAATCACAGATGTTACCCAAGTAGATAATGGTTTCTTGGTAAGCTGATCATGAGCTACCAAGCATCCAAGTGGCAAGAGGCTACCCAAGTTCGTCCGTAATTGGCTACCTATGTTGTTGATTCGTGGCTACTCAGATTGATTACGATGGCTACCGAAGTGTATCATGGTTACTACCTTTTTTATTATGGGTGGCTAACATTGTAGAATAAGCTCGACTTTTAACATTGTTGAACAACGTTATTTAAAATGCATGTGTCGATCATATTCTAAATGTGTATGTATTATGTCAAGTCTCTCACTGCCTCGCACACCATACAATTTCGTGAACAAAAATGTAACCACCAATCCACCCTTGTACATGCAAGGAACACCTTCCTTGAATAAACTGAATGTCGTCTTCCATGCGTGCGCAACTATGCATTCTTTGATAATACTTTCATAAAATAAACTATAGACATAAGATATGGACACTTACTTAAACATGGAAACTGTAAAGAATCAAAATATTAATATACACAACATATAAGATATAAATGGGCTGACCTAATCATTCACAACTAAAAAAAATTAAATTATTTCACAAAACTAGTTAAATTTTATACACAAAAACCGTTATTATAACAAAATTATAACGTATAGAAACTAACTTTTTCAAGTTTAAAAGTTATAAATAATTTTATGCTTCATAAATATATGCCTTCAGAATATAAATTAGTTCAGCCAGAAAAATTAGAATGAAATAAAGGCTTTTACTCCGTATGGCGAAATGAAAAGTTTCGACTTTTAAGCCCTATTGTAAAGAAACTACAAATTGTACATTTTTTATTGATTCACTAATTACTTTGGTTGATTAAAAAACTTTTTTACACTGGTCAAACTTACCTGACGAAATAATAAAAAATTTCCTCGCTGCTCAAAAATTTCATGTCACAGCTTTTTAAAGAATTAAAATGAGCTTTTCATTTCAATGCTTATATAAATTATCCTACACAATCACGATGTAATAATCTGCTACCGTTGTAATCCTCGTTTCTTCCTGTAAAAGACAATACGCCACACGTGTACCTTAAAATTAGTTTTATGGATTAAAAAGGCATTGAACTGAAACCATGTTCTATACGGCCCAGCCACCCATGTTATTCTTATAGGAAATTTTTGATTTTCAACCCCCCACCCCCAAAACAGTCCTTATATATTGCAAATGTATGAATTTGTTTGGGTCTACATGCTTAGATCTACTTTCAGTCCGAATTTCAATTTTTCCAACACTCCGAAGTGAGTAAATATTTATGTCAATCAGTCGGTGATCCCAGTCCAGCCTAATATTAGAGTGAAGTGATCGCGTTGATCACGATGTTTTTGCATGCGAGAGACATCACAAAGAACAATATAGGAATATGTGCAACAGTAGAGATAGTTTGGGCAGGCAAAGTTGAGAACACAAAGTTCTTCCAGGCTCTTGATAAAGAGAAAGAAAATGGGTGAATGAGAGGGGTGATTAGTTCCCTTTACTGCTCACAGGTTGTGCTCTAAACAGTCGAAACTGGATGTAATTTCGACCTCTTTAACTTTATTGACGACAGATATCAGCAAAATTGCTCCCATATTCTGTGCCTCAAAATTTAGCATTGGATGGAAGCATCTTTTCTGTATGATAAAAAAAGGTTTACTTATTAGTCAAACTAAATATTCTTTTAAAGTCAATAATATAATGGATTGCTTTAATATCAGTATTTCCCATACTGGTGGAAGAGTTGATGCTATACATTCCACTGCTGTCTCACCACATGACCAAGCCCTGAATCTGAGTATAATTGTCATGTAACTCAGTCATTTTTTTTATAAGATGAATTTTATTGATAAATCCTTTATGCCAATTGACATTTTGATTGTGTATTCATTCATTTTATTAATTTACCTCAATGATTTGCCTAAACTGGTTCCTTAACGATGAATCTAATTATACAATGTTACACAGCAAGCTGTCCTCGCCTATTTCATACAGCTGTAGATCAAATTGTACTTATGGAACCGGTAAAGAAATAAATATTTGCAAACTGTAAAGGGATTCTCGTTCAACTAAGACACACAAAACAAATATCGTTTACAGACATTCTTTTTCTTTTTTCCTGTAACTAGCAAAAAATATATTATTTATTAATAAATTCAATCAAATAATAATTATCTATGGGACACCTAGGTTTTCCGGAATTATCGAAAACTGTCATAATACTATGGTTGCTTGACATGGCTTTTAACACATAAATTAATCTTCTGAAAAAATAATTTACAACACAAGTTTGTTTTCATATACAAGCCACTGAAGACTTGTTTTACTGTGAGGAATATGAGGCAATTTCAAGCTAAAAATTAGCAAAACTATTGCGGTGACTGGTGCTGTTCAATACACAGAAACATTACAACAGGACTCTCCAACCGCTATTCTATTATGTCACACAATGTTCATCAGGCCTTCTAGGCCTATTCCTGCGGAAGGGAGGTTATAATGCAATTGCAACAGTCCCCTCTTTGCGCCCAAACTTGGATTCAAACCCAGGCACCGCTGTCTCCCTGGCCACAGGAGACGACGACCTTAACCACTAAACCACCAAGGCATGATGCGTCATAGGCTAAAACCGGTTCAAAACAGCTAGATCTCTTTAAGGGAGAATGTTGTACTACAATTTGTGAGTATATGGTTTTAATTCTTCATTTTACCACTAATGCTGCTCAAAACAGTGTTTTCTAGTAAGAAAGATGCCTCTCAAAAAGTTAACTAATTGTTTGGTGCATTTATTAACTATTTAAACAATACTAAACATAGGCCATGCACTGTTCGTCTTTAGTCTACAATAGGTTAAGAGATTTTAAAATTTACATTATTCAACTGTGTATTATGTGCATATTTTCATAAATAAAGACAATTTTAATTGTGTGTACTCTCTAGAGAATTACCCCAATGATGTTTTTAAAAAATCTAAGCCAGTTCTCCTATACTTGAGTATATTTTATTAGACGTACCTCAGAGTTGCAATAGCCCTCTGATAATTTCAAATTAGTATCTTAATTTGTTTCTAAGGTATTTTATTAATTATTATTATTCTTACTATTACTGACTCTAGATCCAAGACTAACACACTTATGGTGTATTAGAGATTTTTCAGTTATACATACCCACCAGACATGCGTGTTAAGACTTTTAAAGCAACATAGCTCAAATAAATTGGTATCATTCGCTGCAGAACTTTATTATCTATACATATAAGGAGGTTTTATAACTTTATTTGCTAATAGATAGCACACAAAACACAGACGTAGAATAATCAAGCATTCAAACTCCCGCAACCGGACGGCGCAAAGCGCTACGATTGGCTGATTTTGACAACTATACTATTGGACAACTTCTTTATCCTATATCGATTCAATATATTATTGCTTTTACTTGTATGTCAAAATTATAAATAACTTTAGCACAACAACTCTTTTTTTTAACTAATAAAACTATTCCTAACAATACATTTATTATTTTATTGATAAAGTTATTAGGGATTCGTAATTTGTAATTAATTTGGCACACATTTTGGCTATCATGAAGTTATTTATAAAAATTGTCCCTAACTGCTATAAAGTTTACAAACAATAAAAACTATATGCAACGTTAGTATTTTTTCCATTCTTCATTCTTCTCAATATTTCAATTATTCACAATCCACTTTCACCACTTGAAATAACATTATGTGAAATGTTTCATGAGGAAAACTGTGTGCATGCATTTTTATAGAATACAGTTACGTTTACTATTTTTATGTGCCATTAACAAAATGTCTCAGAACGTGTAAAAGAAGCGCAGCATAATCCAGATCTACAATAGGGTTTACATTTTACTTGGATCATAAAAATTATACAGCTGCACTTTCATCATTGGTTTTTGGGCTTGAAATAAACTAATTTTATGATACATGGTGCAAAACTGCAATGCGATACCTAGCTTGTTCATACAATGATAATGGGTACTTGTATGTCGAAATTATAAATAACTGTAGCCCTACAACTTTTTTTTACAAATCAATCTATTCCTAACACTACATTTACTATTTTATTGATAAAGTTATTAGTGATTTGTAATTTACAAATATTTTGTCATACATTTTGGCTATCATTAAACTATTTATAAAAATGTACCTGCCTGCTATAAGGATTGTAAATAACAAAAACTATATGCAATTTAATTTTTTTTTATTTTTAATATTTCAATTATTCACAATCCACTTCCACCACTTCTAATAACATTATGTGAAAGTATGTGAGCAAAAAAACTATATGCATTTTTATAGTTTACAGCTAAATTTACTAATTTTATTTGATGTTAACAAAATGCTTAGAGAGCTTGCCAAAACAGGCTGTCTGGTTGGCAATATGATCGGGATCTAGGGTTAATATTTTACTTGGATCATGAAAAATATATACGCAAGTACTACAATGCAATATCTACCTTTTTCGTACTATGAAAATGGGTTTGATAAGTCAATACAACAATTATTTAAAAATATTTAAGACTCAATAGTGAAATTTTCATTTATTTATAAAAAATGTTACATAATCTGTTGTAAAATTAAAATAAACTCATGTCTTATCTAATCACATATACTGTATTAATCATTACATATAATAATTGTCAGATAATTTCAGGTGAACATTAAGTAACAGGCTTAATGTTATAACTAAAAACCATGATTTTCTCGTCTATAAAGTATCTACGTAATACAGTCTTAGTGGCTAACGGCCCAACTCAACCTATCTAAATTCATAATCAGCAACATACATTAAACAAAAATCAAATCTCTGTTTATATTATTTTAAATAAACTAAATTGATAAGAATTAAATATAAATCCAAAACCTAATATAACACTTTGTGCGTTGAAATCTTCATAAATATTATTAGGTCTATTAGATTTTAATTAATACAGTAATACAAATGTTTCTAACATAAGTTAAGATAAATGTATTTTTAAAAAATCTTTAAATTTCAGAATTTTATGTAAATAAATGATTTAGAAAAATATACATTTTCTCAACAAGATGACATGCATTGTTGCTTGAGACAATTTCACACAAAAAATGTTTAAACAGTTCTCTCACATTCCTAGACCATTAGAATTGTGATGGTTAAGATTTGTAAAACCAAATTTATTGTCACTATGACAGACTCACAATGAGTATCAGCTGCTTACACACCCTTAGCGTTATGAAAACGTACACAGCGCATAATTCACGGCTGGCTGCATTTTTAAGCGGAGGAGGAATTTTAAACAGTCATAAATGACCTTAAATATTGGATCAGTAACGGCGGCTGTGGCTTGCCAATAGATAGTAGTACCTAGCACGCATGCGCTAAACGCTGACCGCAACGCTACAGCAGCGGGATTCCAAAACGGTACTTACTTTAAAAACATGCCTCGTACGATGAACTATAACTTTTAACTTTACAGTTAGGAACATGCAGTTCTTACTAAAATATTTAAAATTGTAATTCGCATATTTCTTGAATATTTAATCAAAATAGTAAGAGCCATTTTTGAAAAAATTCCATTTATATATGTTTTTAGCCCATAAAATCAAAAGAACTAGATTTGAAAAAAGAGAAAAACGGTCTGTAGATATTTCCTAAATACACCTACATACCAAATTTCATAAAAATCGAACCATCCATTTGGTCTCCTGCGAAGTGCACAGACAGACACACATACGGACAGATACCAACATATATATATATATTTTTTTTAAACACTTTTTTAGGCTCAGGGGGCCCTAAAATGGATTTTTAGACGAACTTGTGAAAAAGTTTTTTTGGACGCTCAAAATACTTTCTCTTTGCTAACGCGTATGGGAGAAAATAAAATAAGTGTAGGCCTTCACATTATTAGCAACACTAGACTAAACCACGAATCTTTTTTATACACGTCTTCAATTAAAAGACAAAAGTTTCTAAATAAAGTGACTGACATTTAGATAAAAATAGTTTTTATAACTAGGTGGTATGTTTAACAGTCTCTTGCAACAAAATCTATATCACAGTCATAATTGTTTGTTTTACAAGACCGGTAATGAACTCCCGTTGTGTATCTCTACAACATTACGTCAGGCATTACCAAAACAGAGAGATTTCACATAAGTGAATTCCTCTATGCCGTAGTGAGATCCTTCGCGTCCTATTCCAGACTCCTTGATTCCACCAAAGGCAATTTCTGCTGAAGAAATCAATGATTCGTTGATTCCGACCATGCCAACTTCTAGTTTCTTTGCTACCCTCCAGGCTTGGGAAAGGTCATTGGAGAAAAAGTAGCCAGCAAGTCCTCTTGAAGTACTGTTTGCTTGCTGAAGCACTTCTTCTTCATCGGAAAATCTACAATAAAAGAAAAAAATATTGTAACAATTTTATTTAACACATATATCGCTCAAATGTTTCTAATAATTGTGTGTAATAGGAGAATTACATTAAATTAATTGAATGATAATTTTTTTGGAACCAATTTCTTTTGAATGAATATTGAAATTTGAATTTAAATATTGAAATAAGTAAATTTTTTCTAATACAATTGACCCTGTAAACTATATCCTTTTTTAAAACCAGGAGTTAAAAATCTTATAGTTCAGAAATTGTAAGGAAATCGACAAGCAATTTAAAATAAGATATTTACAATAAGAAATTAAAGTTAAAATTTGTTTAATCTATTAGGACTGATTTTCAATTTATAATGAAATATAAAAATATATATTTTCAAACAGGATGCAAACAAGTTAGGAGCAAAGATAATTTAAATAAAAGCATCACTTCATAATCGTCCAAGTCATAATTTGATAAAACTTAAGTTATTCAAATGATGTTAGTATCAGTTATTTAGCTGTTGCTAGATATGCCGTTAAAAACTAATATAGGCCTAAACATAAGTAATAAAATTGTTTACCTAATCTCACATTGAATCTAAATACAGTCATAGCCTACAATGGAATACAACAAACATTTTTTCTTATGAAACCATGAATTTATACATTATAACCTTAAAAAACAGATATAATTCATAAAGCCTAAAGCAACTGGTTAGTAATAGTAAAATGAAAAATACTTTCAATAATGAAAAAAGACAACACCATAAACAATGAATACATCTGACAGAATAAGCATAAGCAAAGAAGCACCAGTCAGCTGTGAAGTACCACTATTAAAAATAATATGTTACTTGTAATAAGCTGAAGTGCTATTTGATAAAACTACTTTATCGACACAGTTCTGATACATCAATAAAGCACTTAGTCCTCGGCTTCTAGACATTAATACAAAACAAACGTTAAACAAGCTACAGCTTTCAATCAATGTTGTATAGGTCTACAAACCCTAGCTCGAACTCTTGTGTAATATAAATGTATTATAGACATGCAGAGCCCCTAAATACGAGGTACGTCCGGAAAGTAAGTTCCGTTTCCATTTATATCCGCTGCAGCGCTGCGATCACAGTTCCGCGCATGCGCGGCAGACGCTCTGTATCAAGGAGAAGAAACGTGCGCCATTTTGAGATCGCTGTCAGTCTCGTACGCTTTGTTGTGCTTGTTTAAAATGTCGGTATTGATCGAAAATCCCGCCACTTGTGAAATCAGATCTGTGATTCGTTTTCTGAATGCTAAGAAATTGAAACCGATTGACATTTATCGGCAAATTTTTCGAGGTTTACGGACAAAATGCGATGAGTGATTCAATGGTGAGAAGATGGGTCCGACAGTTTAATGGAGGACGTAATGAAGTGCATGATGAAGAACGAAGTGGGCGTCCATCTTTGATTACAGAAGAACTGGTTCACACGATTGATGAGAAGATCAAGGAAAACCGTAAGTTTACAATGAGTGCTCTCGCTATGGAATTCCCCCAAATCTCACGATCATTAATTCATGAAATTGTTACCGAAAAAATGAAATTTCGAAAACTTTGCTCATGTTGGGTACCGAAAATTCTTACTGAGCAACACAAAACACAACGGATGGGTAGTGCACTTCAGTTTTTGAACCGTTATGATGAAGGCGGTGAAGATTTTCTGTCACAGATAGTCACAGGAGATGAAACTTGGGTTTCTTATGACACCCCAGAAACTAAGCGGCAATCAATGGAATGGAGGCACACTTCATCTCCAGCAAAGGTTAAGCCGAAACAAATCTTGACACCTCGAAAAATCATGTGCACAGTGTTTTGGGACAGGAAAGGCATCTTACTGATTGATTTCTTACCGCGAGGTCAAACAATCAATGCAGAAGTTTACTGCGAGACACTGAGGAAATTGCGCCGCGCAATACAGAATAAGCGCCGAGGATTTCTGTCCAAAGGTGTTGTTTTTCTTCACGACAATGCACGACCACACACTGCAAATGTGACGAAAAACCTCATACAGGGATTTGGCTGGGACGTATTTGACCATCCTCCGTACAGCCCTGACCTCGCTCCTAGCGACTTTCATCTGTTCTTACATCTGAAGTCTTTCCTTGGCGGTCAACACTTCAACGATGACGAAGAGCTGAAAGAAAATGTTTCCAAATGGTTGAAGACACAGGCGGCAACCTTCTATGAAGAAGGCATAGAAAAACTTGTGCCACGCTATGACAAATGCCTGCAAAATTTCGGCAGTTATGTAGAAAAGTAGTTTAAGAGTTGTAGATTTTAGTGCAATAAATATTTTTTTTCTGTATCTGTAGACAAATTATTTTTATTACCAAACGGAACTTACTTTCTGGACGTACCTCGTAGTTAAAACAAATTACATGACAAATCAAATTAATCGTTTATTGTATTTCAAGCAACATAACATAATATCGACATAGTCAAGAGAAATCCTTAAAATAAGTTGTCCATGCAAAGATAAATATAACGGCCAACCAAATGCAATAATATGCGAGTAAATAGTAGGCCTAGGTTGGATAATTGTGAAGTGAGCTCATAAAATAAACAAGTACCTACCTAATAAAACAAGAAACTAATATTAAATAATAAATAAAAAGAAACAACTAGTAAATAGATAACAAGACAGAATAAATTATAAATAACAGGAAACAGTCAAATAATACATAACAAGCAAAACACACGTGCAATAAATAAATATGGTAGTGAGAAAAGTATGCAAATATAAATAAATAAGTTAAAAGTTAAAATCAAATACTAAAATTACTAAATTACAACTAAAGAAGATAAAATAGCAAAACGCAGATATAATAGATTTCATATCAATACTACAGTTAGGCTGTAGTAGATTTCATATCAAGCCTCCCAAAGTCCAACCCCCCGTCCACGTCGTGGGAGGCGGGCAACGGCACTAAAGTAGGGGATAGCTTATCAAGAGCGTATACCAGCGGGGACTTGTCCCTGGCACCTCCAAGGTAGCTGGTCCGGTCTGATAAGAACCCTGAAACAGTGACGGCTAACGGGGCTCTGGTGAAACAACCACGTCAGGCCCAGCAAGCCGGTGGTGAAGTCTAAAACTGCTTTCAACAATGGAACTAAGCCTCGGAAGGATGGATTAAAGGATACGGACCGGAAACGAAACAGGATGAGAATTGGTACATTGAACATATTGACATTGACAGGCAAGGTGGAAGAACTAATAGATGTGATGAATGAGAGGAGGCTGGATTTGTTGGGCTTAAGTGAGACGAAATGGAATGGACAAGGAGAAAAGGAGATAAGAGGGGGAGGGATGTTGTATTGGAGTGGAGGCAGGAACAGAAGGAATGGAGTTGCTATTATGGTTAATAAGAGGATGAAGGAGAAGGTGGAAGGAGTTGAATATATATCGGATAGGATGATAATAATAAGAATAAGAGAAGGAAACAGGGAAATAAGATTAATGCAAGTTTATGCACCGCAGACAGGATGCACAGAGCAGGAAAAGGAAGTGTTTGAAGAACAAATGGAAGACCTAATAGGAAATGTGAACTTACTAATGGGTGATCTAAACGCCCAAATTGGTGTTGATAGGAAGGGATATGAGGAGGTGATGGGGAGTTTTGGATATGGGAATAGGAATGTGGAAGGGAGGAGATTGCTGGATATGTGTCAAAGGAATGCGTTGACGATTGGAAACGGGAAATTCCGAAAGAGAGAGAGTCATATGGTGACGAGATACAGCTGGGATGGGGTACAAAAGAGTGTCATCGACTACATCATAATGGACAGGGAATGGGGGGGGGAAAATCCTGGATGTGAAGGTGATACCCAGCGTGAGTATGGGTGGGGACCACAGGCTGCTGGTCGGGGTGTTTCGGATTAAAATGAAAGAAGTTGCGACAAGCAAACCTATAAGAAGAATAAAATGCTGGAAATTACTGGAAGAGGAAAAAAGAGAAGAATTTAAGAGGATAGCGAAACAACACTTACCAAGGACGGAAGTAGGTGATGTGGAAAGTGAATGGAAGCTCTTCAAAGAGTCACTGGTAAGCGCAGCGGAAAGGGTATGTGGAAGAACATCGGGAAGGAAGAGAGATAAGCAAACGTGTTGGTGGAATGAGGAGACAAGACGGGGGGTAAAGGAAAAGAATAGAGCTTGGAGGAAATGGTGGAAGTCAAGATCCCAGGCAGATAGAGAGGACTACATAAGGAAAAAGAGGGAAAGTGGAAAGATAGTAAGAGAAGCGAAGGAGAGAGCTTGGGAGTCATTCACAGATAAGTTGGAGAGGGATATGGAAGGAAACAAAAAGCTATTTTACAGCATGATGAAAAACAAGAAAAGGAAAACAGAGAGTGCCCTGACGATGAAAAGAGAAGACGGAGAGCTGGTGGGGGGTGAAGAAATCAAAGGAGTGTGGAAAAATTATTTTCAAAAACTACTGAATGAAGGGTATATTGATGGGGAGGAAGAAGACAACGATTATTATCTGGAGGGTTTGGAAGGTATAAGTTGGAAGGAGACAGAGGATGCTTTGAAAAGAGTGAAAAATGGGAAGTCTGCAGGACCGGATGAGATATCAATAGACATGATCAAAACATTGGGTCCTATAGGAATACATTGGCTGCAGAGGGTGTTTGGATGTGTATGGAGGAGTAGAAGAGTACCGGACGATTGGGGAAAGGGAGAAATTATAACACTGCACAAGAAGGGGAGCAGAAGAGAGTGTAAAAACTATAGAGGAATAACTTTGACGAGCCAGGTGACCAAGGTGTTTGAGAGAATATTGTTAAACAGGATAGAAGGAACAGTGGAGGAACAGATGGGTGAGGAACAACATGGGTTCAGGAAAGGAAGAAGCACCATAGATCTGATTTTTGCAGTGCGGCAAATGATCGAGAAGTATTGGGAATATGACAAGAAGTTGTTCATGGTGTTCATAGATGTGGAAAAAGCATATGATACTGTTAACAGAAGTAGTATATGGGAGAGCTTGAGGAGGATAGGAATAGATGAAAGAATGATTGGATGGATGAAGGAGTTATATAGGACACATAGATGTAGGGTTAGAACTAGTATGGGGACTACTGAGTGGTTTGAAGTAAAAAAGGGGTTGAAGCAAGGGAGTGTTTTATCACCAGTTTTGTTCAATGTAATAATGGAGGTGATGCTGAGGGAAATTAAGGAGGATGTAGGAGGAGGGGTGAATGCGATGTTGTTTGCGGACGACATTATGTTGTGGGGGGAAAGTATAGAAGAAGTACAGGAAGTATTGAATAAATGGAGTGTAAAGATGATGGAGAGAGGTCTGAAGGTGAGCATGGAGAAGAGTGAGGTGATGGTGGTGGGTAGAGATACGGACCTGGGAGGGGTCGTGGAGTTGAATGGGGAGAGGTTGAAGAAGGTGGAGGAGTTTAAGTATTTGGGAACAGTGTTATCGAGCAATGGGAAAATGGAGCAAGAAATAAGTAACAGATTGGAAGTGGGTGGTAGGTTTTTTGGAAGCGTGAAACAACTGGTATGGGATGGAAGTGTACCGCAAAGGGCCAAGCTAGCAATGTTTAAAACTTATTATAAACCCATGGTGACGTATGGAGCTGAGACGTGGAGATTATCGGAAAGGGAGTGGAGTAGGATACAAGCGGGGGAGATGAGATTTCTAAGAGCCATCAAAGGCAAAACACGAAGAGATAGGATCCAGAATGACGAGATAAGAAGAGGTTTAACTGAAGAGAGTTTGAGAATGGGGGTGGAGAGGTCACGGTTAAGATGGTACGGGCATGTGAAGAGGATGAGACAAGAAAGAATACCTAGAAGAATGGAGGAGATGGAAGTGGTGGGCAGAAGACCCAGAGGAAGACCTAGGAGAAGATAGTTGGATGGCGTGAAAGTCGATGTGGAGAAGAGGGGGGTTGTGTGGGGGGAGGTGATGAGAAGAGAGATGTGGAATAACAAACAGGAATGGAGAGGCTTGGTGAACGCCCGAACCCAGGAGTGAACTGGAGCGGGTTTCCGGATATGTATGTATGTATGTATGTATGTACTACAGTTAGGCAGGCTGTAAATTCATTAATGTCATAAAAGGGATGGGCAATTAACCATTTATGAAATCTGTTTATGTAGATCTTAGAAGGCAATAGCTTTACTGAGGTAGGAATTAGTGATGGGTCGGTTCCATTTTTTTTTTTTTTTTTTTTTTTCCGGTTCCAGTTCGGTTCTTTAGTGAAATCAGTTCTTGGTTCTAAGTACTTTTTGAGAAAGTCTCAGAAAATTGTTCTAATCCTTTTACCCAGTGAATCAACAAATTATGTAGAATCAGTCAGTAAAAACAGTGCACAGTACTTTGGCGATTACTCCAATATGAAGTATAATACACCCTAAAAATAACATACAATATTTCCAATAACTAGAGAATTGGTAACATTTTATTTATTCTCAGGGTATGATTGTTTACACTTTTTGCACAAAGAAAGTATTTTATTTGAATTTTAAAAAGTATACAATTTAGCTAAATGGAATATAATGCTCAAATTAGTATGCAATTAAAATTTACCTTGAGGAAATTACAAAACTTATAAGCCTAGAGAAAATTGAAAAGTAACCTGCCATTTTAGGTCTGGTTTAGTAATTAAACTTATTCAAAAACAAATCACAACAACTGATTGAAATTACCACAACTAAATTTAAGATGTTGAAGTAGTTGTAGTAGTAAAATATAAACAGCAAAAACAAATCATAATTAATTTTTATTAACTATTGGAAAAAACAACTTTATTAACTACTGTATTGGTTCTTTTTTCAATTTGTGATAATATTTAACTAAGAAATTATTATTGCTACTCACATTCATAACAAACTATACATCCAATAAAACCATAAATGTTTTTAGAAATTACAGTATACATTTTGTTTTAAATTTAAGAAATAATAAACTATTTTGGGTCAGTTAATGTTAAGTCAACGCAATTTAAAACATTAATCCTTTAAACAATTTAAACATTAATCCAATTTAATACTATAAAAATAAAATGTAACTATTTTAAAATAAAAATGCTAAAGACTAATGTTGTTTAGTTTTGAAACAATATTAATCTTAACCCTTTGCAGTCGGATATGCCACAAAAGTGGCAACATATGGTTTCTGTACCCACTCGGACTGATTATAGAAGCTTTGTCTTCTCTGGTCGGGTATGCCACTATCGTGGCCGGCGCCATTGTCGTAGTCAGATCGGAGTAGTTTGTGATTGGTTTGTCCGTGAGCTCGGATCGGCCCCTTTCGTGGCATCTAGTGATTTCCCTATGCGGTAGGTTGAGCCACTTTCGTGGCAGTTCAATATATTTATTTTTATGTTTTTTTTAAACAGTTGTTTGGTTACTATGAAAACATAGGTATATTTCGTAACTAGTTTCAATCAGCTGGCAACATTGATCGCTTTTTAATATTTCGTTAATGCTTTTAAAATACGTCATTTCACAAGGTCAACATTCGCGCCATTTCACCTTGCTGCTTCTTGTTACTCTGCATATGTTTTATGTTTGTTTTGAGTGATTATTGTAAATATTTGTGAAGTGTGTGTGTATATAAATATTATTGTAGTGATTGTGTATATTTGTTTTTATGTTTTATGTTATTAAAACAGCAACAATACAGATTTTCAATACAATTCTTTATTTTATTATTGTACCAGTGTAAATAATATAAAATAATAAAATTTTAAAGTTGCCGTTTGAACATTATTTTTCCTAAAAAATAACATTAAAACAGTATGTATTTTTCAATGTATTATTTGTTGCATTATCAATGTATTTTTTCATAATACAGTATTTAATTATAATAGAAATACAAATTATTATTATTTCTATATAATAATATTTTGTTTTTTTATTAATTTTATATTATTAAGATGTTATAAAAGTTTTAAAATTGCCGTTTGAACATTTTTTCCCCTAAAAAATAACATTTAAAAAGTATGTATTTTTCGATGCATTATTTGTTGCATTTTCAGTGTTATTTTTCATGAACAATGTAATTGAACTAATACAAATAAAGTAAAATATTGAACCATTATGTATTAGAGATGTTAAATACATTTTTATTATGTTTTTATATCCATATTTGGTTTTTTAATTAAATAAAAACTTTGGGTGACTCTAAATGTAATAGATACGCAGTAAAAGCTTCCGACTTGGCAATGCACAGCGGGAGTTTGTATGCCGAGCTGACGGCGAAGCGGCCATTGCCACGAAAGTGGCTACTCCGACCTCGCGGGACAAAGTGGTAAGTTTGATGATCGAGTTGCCACGGAACCATGTCGAGCCACAATAGTGGCATATCCGACTGGAGAGTACAAACCTTAAAACACTGTTCCTACTGAAAAGGGTTAAACATTTATTTTTCAATCCAATTCCCTAGGTTTTGTATGCATTGTTTTTTTGTTACAAGTCTAAATAAATAAACTCTAATATCTTAAGTTTATCATAAAAACCTATTATTTTTCAAAATACAAAGTAAAACTAGAAGGGTAATTAATTTCAGAATGTTAGGTTTCACAAGGTGTTTTTTTTATCAGGCTGGAAGTGATAAAAAAGGGTTCCGATAAACAAGGGTGGAGCTCAGGTGGAAGACTGAACTTTGGACTCTTAAACAAAAATTGAATGGATTTAATTCACTGCCTTTGCGTGTGAATTCCTATTCATTACTGTTATCTGTCTCTTTTTAAGCTTTTAAGGAAGGGAGACCGGCGGG
>JAQJVL010005249.1:0-36843 GCA_035578905.1 Stictocephala bisonia | reverse complement strand
TTTTTTTTCCAATCCGATACTGTAGATGTACCGACACCATAAGATGCTGCAATTGTTTTTAAAGATTCGCCTTTATCAATCCTACCTAATGCCTCTAGTCTCTTTTCCATTATCACTACAACATTTTTACGTTTTGTTGCCATCGCGTAGATAAAAACAAACGCACAACACAAAAGAAGAACACTATCTGCAACACGAATGCGAACAGAAGTAAACAATACAGTAGCCTACACACACAACACGGGCACAAGCGAGCGGAGTGAGGTAGGAACGGTACTGACTACCGAGAACTGAGAAGCCCGGCGTAGCGGTAGCGCGGAGGAGGGTTGCGTCTGTTATTGTTTCCGAGAATCCGGGACAATGACCGCCACTGGCGCCAGTCGGCCGCCGTGTGCCATGAGTCACACACTCACTGTCGTACAGTCCCATCAAATACTGATGCGACATCGATTCACACATACTCTACCACTCAAAAATATTACGTTTTTATTTTTAAAATGTTTGTCTGATTTTTTATTTTTTTATTGAAAATCGGTCCGGGTTAGCCGGACTTCCGGGTTAACGGGGGCCGACTTATCGGGGTTGTACTGTAAATACAAATTCTCTTTATTCATCTATGCAACATTAATTACATGAATAGTGTCAAGAAATATATTGTAACATTATTCATTAACATCACATACATTGATAAGACCAAGTGATATAAACAAATTAAAAGATTAGGTTACCTTCAACAGATGAATACAATCTAAAAGTTTGTTATAAGATATAAAAATATTCTGTAACACACTAAATTTTGTAGTTCTAAATAATAAAACTTATCTAAATTTATCACTTAATTTTTTTAATTATTTCTTTATCTTATATTCCTGTTTCTTATTTTAATTGCATTAAAATACTTAATTATAATTACAACACAAAAAAAGAAATCTTTATGGTAACCAATTTTGTTAATAATAAATTTAAGTGCTGCTCAGCCTTTTGTTTCTCTTGTAGCACTTATGTTCCAGAATTCGCCAAAAGAGTATAGTGATAAGGATAAAAGATAATTTTTAAGTAATTTTTGAAAATATTAAAATTTTGTTCTTTCAAAATATTATTTGGTAGGTTAAATAAAAACTTAGTGCCGATGAAACTGGCTTTCTTTTGAAACAATTTCAATTTATGAAGTAATGAAAGAGTATATACATGTAGAGTATATACATGTTTCTAAAAAGAGAAGATTGCAGGGGCCGTCCTTTATTTGACAGGTCAAGGTCATGTTGAGCAAAAAACTGAAAACAATATTTGAGACCAACTCATTGCCAGCGAGTGATTCTATATAATTGAATTATAGATTTTGTTTGGAATTTGTATTTATTCACTCAAGTATTGATCTTGTTCTTTGTTGATTAGCAGAAGCTGTGGAAATGTACTGGACTGAAAAAATACCAATATTTCCGTTGGTTGCAGACGTACACATCACAGAACGGCCTGGATTATGTATTAAATAATGGGTTTTAAGATTTTTATGTAGTATTTTCTCTAATACGTTACTGCAACAATACGCTCTCTAGAGGAGCTATTATCAATAAATTTTAACGTAAGTGAAATGAAGTTACTATTAGTGTCAGTGGTTCATATTTACTTTGACGTACTTGTCTCTTCATTAATATTACTCCTGATGAAGTTAATCAAGATGGTAGTGTAACAACTGTAGCAGTTCTTTTTTTACACTACACTTACACTTTTTTACACTGGTTCAAAGAAACAACTTTTAGGAGTGACCTGCAGTGACTTATCTGTGTATTAATTTTTTACAAATTTTGGTTAGAACAATAGAAGAAACAACAGGGAAGTGGTTTCAGACTCCATAACTAAGTATTAAATATATTCCTAGTGATGCAGTTTTAATTATCTTACTTACATTTTTTACTTAAATCCATTTTACATAAAATGACTATAAGTAGTCTTGAGAGTCACATGTTCGTACTGTATAATAACTTTATTTGAACATAGGAATTCTGAACATTAATAAACACTAGCACCACTGTTTGGGCAGAGAATTTAATAGATTTAATTGACTATTGTGCAGGTTAAAGTAAAAAGACAATATAACAAGAATTTGCAAAGAAATAATTCTATGACAGAAAGAGCTAAAAGGGAAGCACTACGTTAGTCAAGGAGAGCAATACTGGTTCACTATTGTTTGAACACCTGTGCTAATTGATGTACAATAAGTGTGGTCTCTCATGGCTTAGCTTATATCTAGAATGGACTTTGAACCTTGCTTACAATACTATTGTTTATTTCTCAGTCTGGAAATAATTAGAGGAGTACCACATTAAAGATAAGTGTGTAGACTACAAGTATTAATTGTGAATATATCAAATTAATACAATCTGCATCAACTTCAACTATAGTACAATATACATTATGTATTGATTATTTGATTAAATACATTTTATGACATTTGCAGATATAGGTATAGAAATTTCACAAACTGTGTAATATTTTGTTTGATTTTATATTTGAATCATATGTTGATATTAATTTGTTAAATGATTTATAATTTATTGGAAGTTTGATAATCCAAAAACATGTTTAAACGTTACTGTGCATGAAAATACTTTAAAATTCTGTTATTTTGAGGAAGTATCCAATTAAATAATTATAATATAATTACCAAACAAAGTATGAATTTTAAATATTATTGATTTTAAAGTCACTGTGAACTTAACTGATAACTTTTATTATTAACTTTGAATTCTTCTGGAACAGACAGAACTTTTGATTGACAAATATTGCCAAATGCCAACACACACATAACTAGATACGTCATTGCTACAACACTTGGTTTTAATGAATTACATTTGAGGCAGTACCACAGGTTTTGTCCTAGATTGCTGACCTGACCCAGATACTGTATCAGCAGTGCTGGCTCATGACAACACTCCTCAACTGACTGGAGTAAATAAATAATTACTCAAATATATTGAGTAATTTATGGATATGTCTAAGTTTTCATGTGGGGTATGTTCAGTAGGTGTTAAGTACTCTGATATTTATTACACCGGCCCATGCAAACAGTGGTTCCACTCAAGATGTCTGAGCTGGCCAGTTAAGAAATTTAGCAAATTAAGCAGAGAGGAAATCAATACTTGGACATGTACAGACTGTAACCACAATAGTAACAATTCACTGGTTGAAGGTTTGGAAGAAAAAATTCTGAGTCTCACTGAGGGAAACAGCTTGGATCCTGAAACTTCACTATCATTGGCCGCTGAAGTGGGAACAGCATTACTAACAGAGAACAACATTTTGAAGCAAAAAGTATATGACCTAAATATCCAGAAATCAGAAGCCCAACTGGAATTGGAGGATAATTTAAAGGAAGCAGAAGAAATAATTATTACATTAAAAGAAAAAAATCACCTCATACAAAACGAAATTACTTTTCTACAGAATAAACTAGAGTGAAATTAACTTGAAATTAAATCTCATTCATAAATCAGACAATGAGAGAGATCACCTTACATCTGAAATAAGTAATTTACTGTCGAGTAACAAAGAGCTCAAGAACCATTCTACTCAACTTGAAGTTGAATTAAATAATAAAAATCAGATTATTGAACTATTAAATTAATAGCGACAAAAATTAACTTGAAAGAGGACAATAATACCCTAAGAGCGGAAATAGAAAATCAAAATTCCATCATAAATGATTTTAAGTTGAATTTTGAGGAGACCGTTGCTAAGCTGGCGGAGCAGGAAGTCATATCTACAAGATCTTCTGAAGGCTACTAAAACACAAGCTAGTGTAAACTACAAAATTTTGAAGACTAGACATACTGAGGAACCCAGCAAGACATCAGCGGACCTACCTATAGTAAAGAATACATTAAGCAAGGTACCTGATGATAGTAAATCCAGAACAATTACGGAACACAATCTCAAGTCTAGCAATAACAACATAACTGAAAATTACTGCAGTGTTTCGCTTCAAGTAGCTAAAAGTAGAATGTTCCAATCTCATTCTAGTCCTAAAGATAAACATGAGCACCACAAAGCAGATCCTTCAGTGGGATACACAGAAATAAACAGAACATACAATGATAATTTTATTAAAATAATGACTCCTAAGGAAAGATTTCCCCCTATGACAGCCAAAATTAGAGGTGTCTCAGAAAGTTTGGAAACCTTTTTCTGGCAAAATATTGACCATTACAAGCAGATCAACAAACTCTACTCTAAACAATGTGTAAACAATTTTGACATTCAGATGGAAAAACAGACTGCTGACTCTACCAATCATTTTTTAGGGATAGTAGACAAGGAAGAAACAAAGTTAAAATAACAACAGCACAAGATAATAATTACTTTTCCACAATTACAACATATCCTAGAACTGAAACTACAGCTGTAAGATGTATGACTATATTTCATCAAAATCTTGATAGAATTGGGAATAAAATTAATAGGCTGAACCACTTCTTGCATTTAAAAAGTCCAGACATGGTTGTACTTACAGAACATGGAATGGGAGGGGAAGTATTAAAAAATATTTCTTTAGACCATTATCATCTTGTTGGTTCTTTCTGCAGAACAAATTTTCAAAAAGGGGGTGTTGCTATTTATAAAAATAATAATATTGCTAGTGAAATTGAAGCCCTTGACACTGTAGACTCTAGTGAAGAGCTGAATTTCGAAGTGTCAGCAGTGAAAATTGTATTAAATAAAAAACAGCACTTCCACATCCTCGGAATATACTGCTCACCCTCAAGTCCCATTGATGTTTCTCTAACCCTCCTCAATAATACACTTGAAAATATGAAGTTAAATAACAATGGAATCTGTATTTTTGGTGATTTTAATGTTGACAGTTTGGCACCCTCTAAAGACCATGCTTCACTTAATAATACATTGGCTACGTTTGATATTTCAAGATTACCCCTCCCCCCAACAAGAGTAACCAATCATTCCGCTACCTCGATTGATCTAGTGTGTACAAATCTTAATGAAACACTAGTTAATGTCAAGGTCATAAACACTGGACTATCTGACCACACCGGACAGTTTTGTTTGGTTGAAATCCCCTTAATCACGAAAGGACCAGTTACATCAACAAAAAGATCCTTCTCGGATGATAATCTATCTAAATTCAAGGATATTCTCAGTTTGCAGTCTTGGGATAGAGTTTTGCAAGCTAATGGGGTAGATGAAGCGTACACAAACTTTGTGGACATAATACCTGTAGCACTTGACATCAGTTGCTCAATGAAAGCTTTTAGAACCAAACCTAAAAGTAATGTCCAAAAGGTATATCATCCAGACACTGATACGCTTAGAAGATCGTACCTTGAAGCTAGAGATAAGTTTATTCTCACATCTAATGAGGTAGATAAGGTTGTTGCTTCAACTAAAAAGAGAGCCTATGATTTGGAACTGAGGAATCGCAGAAGGGAAGAAAATGAACTATTAATAACTAGATCCAGTAACAAAACAAAAGCAGTATGGAACATAATAAACAGCGAAAGAATGTCAAAAAAAGAATAATTCAGAATCCACATGGCAACTTGAAATTGCAGGTGAAATAGAAGATGACCCAAGGAGAATAGCCAACCATTTTAATGAGTTTTTTACAAACATTGCTGAAGAAACACTGAAGCAAAATAGCACTGCTCAAAGTAAAGGACCCATGGCGGATACAATCTTCCAGGGTGTTCCATTGACTGAATGGCGATTGGCTTCAATAGAAGAAGTTTACAAATGTATATCTATATTTTGTATGTATTGTATATTTTAAAATATATATACAAATATATGTATATATATTTTAAAATCTTAAACATCTGCTGGATTTGATGGGATTAGTTACACTCTTGAAATCTTCCATAAATGAAATTTGTCAACCTCTAACTGATGTCATCAATAAATCACTGACACAGGGAATATTCCCTGCAAAACTTAAAGTGACTAAAGTGTCCCCGCTGCACAAACAAGGAAATAAAAAAGTATTACAAAATTTTAGGCCCATATCTTTGATTCCAACTGCCTCAAAAATTATTGAAAAAATAGTGCTTAAGAGAATTTTTGAACATCTTTTATCTAATAATCTACTACCAGAATGTCAGCATGGATTCATTCCTGGAAGGTCTGCAATTACTGCCCTTGCTGATCTAGCTGAGCATATTATATAACAATTAGATGAAGGTAACACAATAGTTAGTGTTTTCCTAGACCTCAGCAAGGCGTTTGATTGCCTGGATCATGCAGTGATAATAAACAAATTAAAGTCACTCGGTTTTGACGGTTTGACCTTGACATGGTTCCATAGCTACTTGCAGGGAAGAGAACAAATAGTGGAAATTAAACAAAACACCAAGCAAACTATGACAATTGGAAGGTCTACACCTTTAAATATCAAAAGGGGGGTCCCACAAGGCTCTGTTCTAGGACCAGTTTTATTTGTATTATTTACTAGTGAGATCCATATATATCTTGAAACTTGCTATCCAGTAATGTATGCTGATGATACAGCACTGATAACATCTAAGAGCTCAGTTGAAGAATTAGAAATAAGCACTTTTCTATCAGTAAGTGTTGCTGAGCAGTATTGTGCTAACAATGACTTGGTCTTCAATACATCCAATTGTTATGGGGATCAAGAAGGATCTATTATCACAACTACCAAATTTGACAAAAGTTGATGAGGTTGAACATTTAGGAATGGTACTTGATAATCATTTTTCATGGAATGACCATGTAGACAGAATGTGTGAAAAACTAAGTTCAGCAATTTTTGCTCTTAAGAGAATCAAACATATCAGTACAGTAGATGCCTCCAAAACCGCATACCATGCCATATTTGAAGCTCATGTCCATTATGGGATTGTTCTGTGGGGAGGCTCATCAAAGGTTAACCTACAACGAGTACTTGTTCTGCAAAAGCGTTCCATTCGTATAATGGCTGAGTTAAAATCTTTGGATAGCTGCAGAGAAGCCTTCAAGAATCTAAATATCCTCACAGTTACGTCCATATACATTATTGAGACAATAGTGTATGCTTCAAAACAAACATTGCCAACACATAGGCAGATACACAGTTATAATACTCGGCATGCAAATGATTTCAATCTTCCTGCCCACAGAACAACCCTCTTTACTAAAAAGCCATCTTATGCTGGAGCCAAGCTGCTCAACATGCTGCCTCATGACCTCAGGACTTCCAATCTACAAACCCTGAAGAAAAAACTTCGAGATTTGTTATTGAATAATACTGTGTATACATTGGAAGAATTCAAGACTCTTTTTCATTGAAACTTAGTTATTAATATTTTGACGCATGTACTTTTCTTGAAGAAAATGTAATAAAGTTTATTGTCTATTGTCTATTACTCAAACACGATATAGCGATCCGATCATAATTGAAAAGCAGAAGCAGGAGTGGAGAGATTCGCAGTTCATGAACGATCGAGTTAAATGAACTAGTGAAATAATTTGTTCATTATGATTTTAACTACAGTAGCTCCATTCAAAGTGAACATCAGAGCTTGGAAGGAACACTGACAAAATCATTAAATTTAGTTATTTATTTTTATCAATATTAGTAATAAACACTGAAATCTGAAGAAGGCTGGTTGAACAAATTTACAAGTATAAATAATAAAAACGTGTCTAAGAAACAAAGCTCATAACAACACTATAAACCGTCACGTGTACAAGTCATTGTTTTTTGCGTTATTTTCAATTAGTTCATTACAGTGAAAGATTTGGTTGTGTACCAGTCTTGCAAGTTACCCATCTCTAGAATGGTGTAGTGTGGTTAGGAATGTTAGGATTAATGCAAACTTGTGCATGCGTGGAAGGTGACTAGCACCTGACTTTCGTATTCATAAAATCACAAAAGCCATCTGTAATTCTGGATCAGTCAGTACATAGTTTTTTATTAAATTGCACTACAAATACGGTTCTAATTAATTGTTTATACACATAACCAGATATCTTTCTGCAGAAATTAATGCTGTAATTTTGGGGTGCGTGATTAGTATCTTAATTATATGATTTTTTTTCTGCAGCCGTCTCTTTTATTCTGCGACAATGACACCCTGTCACACGTTATTCTGCTTTGGGGGCACCGTCCAGCCCCTAAACCCAAATCTCAAACATGAGTGTTTCAGTTTTGGATCTCGAATATTACAGGCACTTTTTTTAACTTGTGCATATTGTATAGTCAATATTTATTATTATTTTCACTATTCATTTCTAAGACGCTGATCGTAGAGATATGGGCGAATATAATGGGTGAATGAGTGCGATGAGTGTAGATGAACGAGTGTAGTTATTGTTACTATCTGAGTTTGACTTAGCTCAGAAAGGACTTTTAATTAACCCTCTAGGTGTCACACTAAAAAACCCCTTAGCGTCACGTGATTTTTTGTCGTTTTGCAGAATTTTATTCAAAAATCAACAAAAAATATAAAAATTGACTTAGAGGTTACATGTAGTATATTTTCTAAAAGTACAGTAAATGTGCTATCTAATGGCGTATAGTAAAATTCTCTTACCTTATGTACATGAGATCCACTTTACGCCAAATTTGAAATTTATCTTTCTTTCTATTCATGACCAGGCATATGAAACTAAATTAAATACACAATACCAAAAATCCAAGATATATATATTGTTCAAAATTTTATAAGGAAAAAAAATATATGTCTAGATATGTACAGTTTTTACAATTAAAATTGTCAAAAAACACAAAAAACTAAAATATGTACACTGGCTAAAATCACTGTTTGTGAGCACTTATTGAGGATGCACTGTCTTCCTTTTCTTTCGAGCCTTTAGGGGCCTCCTAAAATGATCCAGCTTATGGAAACATTCCTTATGCACCCCACAGTTACATCCTGGGCAACAATATGTTGCCTTTATTTTGCAAATAGGACAACATTTGTTAGATTTATTAGGAATTATTGTTATTTTGTGCGGAGTATCACCTGAAGGGCCAGCAACAGGAGCTATGTCTCTGGTATATGCCAGGGTTTCAACAATACTAATGTAATACCTTCTTCTATCAATAGGTTTGTCTGTATTTAGGGTGTATAAAATATAAGAATTGTATAAAAAAATGTCCAAGAGATTGTAAAAAATGCGTTTCCAAAATTTAGTTGTCTGGCGGCTGCAAGAGAGATGGTAAACAGCTTCATCACTCACATCAACCCCTCCCAAGTATTGGTTGTATTTATCTATAAGGATTGGTTTTTTAAATTCCCTTCCTTTCTTGTTCTTGACCAGCATATTTTCGATATGCGTTTTTCCGAATCGATCGATCGTACTATAAATTATACGTGCGTAAACAGGTGTGTGAATCATCGCCCGAATTTGGGCAAAAAACACTCGGGCGGCAAAAACGATCGCCCGAACTCGGGCGAAAATCACCTAGAGGGTTAATAGTCCAATAGCCAGGGCAACTATGAGACCTAAAGCTTTACGTGGAATCTGAACCACGTAGTGTTGGTCTGGTTTTCAGCTAACTGACAAGTGACACTCAGTTCTCATCCCTACACAACATCTGAACATTGACTATCATCCAACATGGACACTCTAGACTTCTCCTAGTAGTGTACATGTTAATTTATCTATACTATACTATAACTTAACATGTGATGTTGTAATTTTAAATCAATAAAACACAGTTGTTTTTAAAAACTTATTTCTCACAAGACTCAAGATTTCAACATATGTAGTCAACCACATTCATTGTTAGAACTCGCCATCTCTTCTTGCATGCAATTATAGGCGCTCCTCTCTTGCTTGCCATCCACTTAAGTTTTTGAATCTGTTTTTTTGTTAGAAAACAACTTTTTTGTGACTCGTTTTATCCAGTTTAACCTCCTACCACATTAGGACATGTAACCAGGGTTGTACTGTCCTTGCTTCAAGCATTAGCCCTCCAGGTGCTGACATCGCGTAGCGCGATGTCAGCGGTCGCCGCTGTAGTGCTGACATCGCGTAGCGCGATGTTAGGTACGCGATCTATTTAAAACGCACTAGCGGCTTTAAACGACTGAATATTACAAAGTTTGTTATATAGTATTAAAGTAGAAGAAACGCGGAACATTTTATACTCTATGGAATACGTCTTTGCTTCAAGACTGCCTCTATACAACAGTTGTTTAGAAGCGTATGTTTTGTTTTCAACACACACTGAGTCACCGATTAGTTGTTCAGTGTATTGCCGCTCGGTGTTTGTTTACATTGTAAGTTTGTTATTGTAGTCTATTATTATTGTTTTATTTTGTGTTTTATTGTATTTTATCATAAAAATGAGTGAATTGAGTAGGTCTAGTGCAATAAGAAATGTGTTAGACGAACTGAATGAACAATCAGTAATTGACTCTGAGTAAATCAACTTGTCATTGCTCCAGAATGTAAATTTTTGTAAATAAGATATATTTTTAATTAATTATTTTAGTTTTTTATTGATTTTCATTGTTATATTTTGTGAACTGAAAACATTTTGAGTTGTAAAAGTGAAAAAACACTACATGTTACAATGGAGTTTGTAACTTGTCATGTTTTAGTGATTTTTTACGTGGGACTATTTTATATTTTATACTCTAACTGAATGTGTCCAAGAAGATAACCTATAAGATGTATATATTTTTGTGTTCATTATTAAATTTTCTACAATTTGTATATCTTGGATTTTCAATTTTATGTCTTTGGTGAACTGATATATGACCACAAAGTGAAAAAATTGAAAAAGAATTTTCTTCTTTGTAAAGAATAACATCCAGCAATAGTTTACCATGAAAAGGTAAGACCTATATAAGTATATTTTCTTATTCTATGGTTCCTTCTGAAAATAATGATATGTAATATGTACCACTTTCATTAGGTTTACAGTATTTAAAAAAATATTTTATATACAGCTGCAAACATGATGAAAAACGCCTAGCACTTCAGAAAGTTCAACCCAGCACCTGGAGGGTTAAAAAAACTGTGGATTTTCTGGGAAAGCCTCTGAAGCCAATATAATAAATAAACGTTAGTACCCTCCTGTCTATTTACATAATGTAAACAGCAAATTGACTTGTCACACCCAAAAGGCCACAAGCTTGTAATAAAATATTTAATTTACTTTTTTAAGACTACTTCTTGTTCATTTTCAATTTCTACAATACATGTTGGTAGAAATAAAGCAAGTGAAATGTAATAAAAACTTCATATGATTACAAGGTAGTAAATATATTATAGTGATTAATTTCGGTTAACCACGTTTTTCATCCTTGGTCCAAGGGGATTCATAGAGGAATCGGAAATGTAGTAACATTAAAAAACATTCACTCTAGCGTATCAAACTTGTTTGTTTGTGAGGAAAGAAATAATTCACTAAATAAAGGTTAACAGATGAAAATTAGTTCAAAGTGAAACATCTCAATTCATGCACAATTTCTGATCAACATTCCTGAAATATGTAACAATTAATTTACCTATTGAGGCATTGGAACTCTTCAACACTGCGGCAGCCCTGGATGGCTGGTAGGTAAGGAGGTAGAGTATCCTTTGTTAGTTCAATATCCTTATCAACATCATGGTTGTCACCGACTATTGGCGTGTTGGACCTCGACCTACTTTGGCCTCTAGACTCATCACTGTCTCCTAAAAAACCCAGTGCAAACTTGTTGATCGACTATTACTACGGTAAGTCAAAGCTACAAATTTCTTCAACAGTAATAAATTAATAAATGGTTTTGATTTATATGAATTTTATAACAAACAAAACAATAATTAAAAAAAAAAATTAGTAACCTCAATAAATAGATAGGAAATCCACTAAACATAACTAAGCAGTTTTTTATCAACTTAAGACTAGGAAAAAATATATTTACACTTAAAAACCTTTAGATTTGTATCTGTATGCTTATGTAATTCACAGTATGTAAACTTATATTCTAAAGCTGTTTTATATTTTATGCTTCATATTGATCTCATTACAAATCACACTTAAAAATAATAATCTTCAAATCACCAGAGTATTGTTTTGTTGTGTCTAAAAGTTAACTTTAGGTATTGAAAATATACAAAAATTCCATTCACTGTGCATACACATACAATCAATTTTAAGTTATATTCACGGCTTGAATGATTTACTCACTTAGGATTTTTTTTTGCAAAACCAATATTATGATGTTTAATATTGTTGCTAAGTTAAGCAAACATTTCCTGTATAATTATTTACTTTGACTCAAATTCTACCAAGGAAATGTTCAAGTTTTAAACTGAGCTATGAAAACAAAATAACTTGAAAGATAAAAAAATTACAAGTAGAAAAAAATCATTTAACTTATCAAGCAGGACGAATAGGCATGCTGAACAAACTTATAAACAAAACAATGTGTATCAATAAAAAAAAAAAAACTCCTAAATGTCTAAGGAAGTCACTAGAAGAGCAAAGTTTAACACGAGTATTACAAAAATAAAATATTACCGAGAATACAAAATGAGTCTAGACCAGGAAACCGGGGCGGCCACAGGTTTTAAAATAATTAGTACCTGAACAGGATAAGCGTTAAGTGTTTCTATGTTTCTCGTGACGTCTTTCATAAAATGTCTTCCAGTGTGAACAATGTTTTCACAATTTTAATAAGACGACCTGAATAAGGAAATTAGTGTCCCAAGCCTGATGATGAAGTTTTAAACTTTGAAACATCTGTAGCTTACAGTTAAATTTGGATACCTCACATAATTAAGGTAAATTTAAACCCATAGATTATTTGCAAGGTTATCCGGAGATTTTATCATGAGAAAAGAAAATATCAATCTTTTTGGTATTTTAAACACTACCTATCAAATGTTATTTTGCATTAGATCATTTTGAGGTTTCCCACAAAACTGATATAATCACCTGAAGACAGACACGATGGTATATATCAAACAACCAAACACACATAACAGTGCAGACAATTCAATTTAATCGATAACTTATCTAGAGAGATAAGTCATAAACATTTATCATAAGTATATACAAATGTTCAATACTTTTGACATATTTTTTGAACTTGGTTAGGTAATTGCAGGATTGGTCTAACCAAGCTCAATATAAAGATATAATTATGAGTCATTGGATTTTTAAACATTTAGAACATCAACTTCTTTGCAACAAATTAAATACAGTTATTTAGCTGTATGATTTGTGTGTATGCCTTTCAAGTTTTTGTTGGATAAAAAAACTGCAATTTTGTAGTCAAATAAAAATCACAAACTAAAACAGAGACTGAAATACTAGCTGAGCTACTATTGTTGTTTTCACACAATAGTGTAGGAGTGAAAGAATATAAAACTAAATTATTGTATTCTAACTGATTTTAAAATGTAGTAAGTTGGTTGCAGTTTGTTCTATTCTTGAATGCATGTTAAATCTAAAAAAAAAAAAAAAAAAAAATAATTCTAGCCATAAAATATGTTTCAAAGATTAATATGAAATCTAAAATATCCCATCCAACTAAAGCTGTTTAAATATTACCAGTATTATCCTAAGTAATACAGTTTGTTGTAAATATGTATTTTTTCTTCACTAAGGAAATAAGGCAATGAGCTTTGGGGAACAGTATCATGTGCAATGCCAGAATCTAAATTAAATATTTATATATTTACTATAATCAGACCTATAAGCCAATTCTGAAAAATTTCCTTGCAATCATATCCAAAGTATTTGCAATTTTACTACGGTACTAGCTGATATAATATTAACTCTCTAAAAAAATAAGAAATCAACTATCATTCAAAGAACTTACACAAGAGTACCTTCATTTCATTAAAAAATTGCTTCAAAATTCATTCAAAACAGTTGCTAAATAAAAAATATTATTCAGTTTGGAACACCCAGAATAGCATTATGCATTATAAGGAGACAGTTTAAGTCTGTCATGTTGTGTCTTTTTTATAACTAGTGTTTTGTGACTTCTCTTCCTAGGTAACAGTGGCCTATATCCATCCTAATAATAATATCTCGCCAATTGCACTATAACCTATAAAACACTATTTTAAAAGCTTACTATCAATACACAAGACATTGTAACCTATTTTATTTACTTTTGATAAAATTGTAAAAAAATGTTCATGTTACAAGAAAGTAAAAGTACATTTCTTATCATAGTCGTTTTAATCACTTTAACAAATTTTCAGGTTGTACTCTCAACTCAAAATATATTGCCCAAAGACGTACAATCACTCTCACCTTGGTCAGATTCCGTACTACTGTCACTGTCTTCAGAAGACTCCTCTTCACCGCTGCCCTCTGAACGTTTGGGACTTACTTCAGAGCCGTCATGCACAATCTCCACATCTGGACCCGTATCCTCACCCTCCATGGGCATGGGCGACAGAGACACATCAGACAACACGGTTTGTTCCTCCTTGTTTTCATTTGCCACCAGGTAGAAATCAGCTGTAAAGAATACTCTTTGATAGTAAATATCATATTTAAAGAGGTAGAAAAAACAACAAATGTATGAGGCATATTTTTGGCCATCTTTTCCTATGGCAAAACAACGAAGCAGTCACTATTTAACAACTTAATTTTTGTATTCTTTATGGATTGAGACCCATCCCCCCCACCAAAGCTGGAAAGCGTTCCAACTGGGGGATGGCTCAAAACAAGTCAAGCGATGGGATCACGGGTGGCAGTTGGAGGGTCAAAATAACACTCGGCAGCTGAGCAAAACTAAATTTTATTATCAAGTCAAACAACATATTATTCAATAAAAACGGCAGAAGGCCACAATATTAATGGGCAGAAGGCCCCAATATAACTTCGCACTTAAATAAATAACAGGAAACACTAAAATGAACAAGATAACACAAACGCTACAGAAACAACAAACTCTACAAATACCAAAATTAACAACTACATGGCCTATCTGCAGCTTAGCCTGAGACCCCCAAAACGTAAGACAAATTTATTAACAATTTAAAAGTGACCAATTTAGGAACAATTTTGATAACCCCAAATAGCCCCCGGCAATTTAGCCCCACATCCCATGATTCCACCGAGGCCAGGGAGTAAGCCGGAATCCCTGGGCAGCTCCGAATTAGAAATTAAGCAAAAGTACAATAATCCCCTTTTGGTGAAAGTATGAAAACTAAACAATTTAAAAAAAATATATAACCCGGTACCGTTCTAGTAAAAAGTCCCTTCCAAAACACCCCTAATACACTTAAAAAAAAAAAAATAAATAACAATCACTAGGCCTAAACATGAAATAAATAATAACATGATTTAACAATAGGGACCTAACAAATATAAACTCTAAAATATCTAACAACAAAATAAACTAATTAAACTAAATAACAAGAAATATAAATATAAATAAATATTAACATCAAAAAGTTCTTTTTGTATTTCAAGTTTTCTTTTCCCTTAATAAAAGAAAATACACATATAGGTCCCCATGGCTGTGTTGCATAAATCACTTTGCTCTAGTTTTAGGCCTAGGCCACATAAAGTTCCACAAACATTTTTTTTTCTTCTTTTTTTCTATATTTCACTTTTTTTTCTTTAATGCCATCAAAACCCCCCAGCTCAGCCGCCGGGAAACAAAATGGAACGCCCTGACCTGAGGACTGAAGAAAATTGCCCCGAGAAGTAGAGAGGGCAGTGAGGGGCAGAGCTCGCTCAATCACATGGTCCCCAGGCCAGGCTCGCAGTGGTAGAATGGTTGACCATCCCCGGACGGCAGGCCGAGGGCTGAAGGTCCCACTCAAGGACCCTGGAGTTTTGGAGTCTCTAGCCCTGCATGTCTAGAAGCCTCTAGGCGTAGAAAACCAAAAGATGGCCAACCTGACAGACCAGAGCTGGAACAAGGAACGACCGAGTCCGAGCCAACGGCCACCAAAGTAAGCGAATCGCCAGGCACGAGCGGTCTCAGGCAGCCTGGTAGACAACGACGAAAAAAACGAAATGTACCGGTCCAAAGACCCGGTACAGGATCAGTCAAACATATTCATTTAATAAAAAATTGTTTATGGCTTTTAGCAGCGATAAATGTCCAATTAAGACACAGTTCCTCTCGCCTGATTACAAGAGGCTATTTTCATTTTGTGGGCTAGTTGAACCAACAGCTTAAAACGTGACTATCTGGACCACATGAGAGGCATAGGCATAAAAAACTTCTGTAATACCGTAAATCAAATCTTGACTGTCTGCGTGGCAAACCACCGTTTAGCTACAGCTGCTCCACTTGAATGTCTTAAAGATAAAAGTATATTCAGGTTAATAGCTATAAGAAAACAGAACTAAAGAATTCTTATTCTTACTTATGAGACGCCGACACTAGTTAATTTAGATACCATGTAATTTTGGTTGAGAATGAAACCGAGTGCCAGAGAGATAACATACCTATCTTGTTAATGAGATGGCAGTGTTAAAAGTAAAAATCTATAAAATCAATAAAAAAATAATTACTTTTTCAACTATTACTACTAAAGAACAAGGGCAAAATGACATGTGGCAATTAGTAAGCTATTTAGAGATGCTTCATTAATACACAATAATCTATATCTGCAAATCAAATTCAAATTTGTTTGTAGGCTTGATAGACCAATGGCATGGCAATACTTGATTTTCGAATTACGGAAATAAAAATAAATGTGTATTACAGAATTACTTTTGCAGTATTTTAAAATTAAATATTTTTTTTAATTACTTCTTTTAGCTGATATTCAATTAAGACAGATCAAATCTTACTTACGACTTCTGCTTCGGTTTGCTCGGCGCATTCGCCTTTCCTCAATATCCTTTTTATATTCCTCCTTCACTCTCTCTGCTTCAAGTAGTCTTTCTCTACGCAAATCTCGCTCTTGTTTTTCTTTGGCTTTTTCAGGACCAGTTTTTTTCCTATCCCTTGATTCATTATCTTTCCGCTTAGTGACCAATTCTTCTTCATATTTAGATCTCTCTTCTCTAATCTTTTCTTCCCTAACCCTCTCCTCTCTTAATCGCTCGTCACGAATCCTTTGTTCTTCACGAAGCCTATCATCTTTGTGTCTGTCGTCCTTAGATTTATCATCTTTAGTTCTTTCTGGATTGTCCTTACCCTTTCCATGTCGCCTGGAATCTTCTTTAGGACGACTGACTTCATCTTTTGTTGATCTGTCCCTGAAAATAACATACAAAATTCTATTAACAAATTTTAAGCATACAGATAATATAAATGGACATTGTCTGAATACGTTCTAAGGGTTTGTAGGGCAAGCTTTTACAAAAATAAGCGAAAAAAGCACACATCAAAAATTTGTTTGAACCAAGAGTCTAACAAGAAATCCCCAAACAAACCACAGAGTATTAAAGTTAAAAATAAAGTGAAAAAATCAAAGATTCCAAATAATCTATAAACAAATTAAATCATATTAAAAATAATCATATAAGCTAAATAATTATTTGTATGCCAAACAGTATTAATAATAAAATATTCTTTAATTCTTGTAGTGTTAAAATACTTTTATACTATTATGTATAGTTTACGTGTATTCATATGTGTGTAGTATTATAAACCAGTATAAACTTTAACTATAAATATTTATATGGTATTATTCATGAGCATACAATCTGTTATAAACAAGTTTAATCCAAATAATTTTTTTAAGTTGATGATTAGTGCAGTCTACAATACGAGTAATTTTAATAGGAGAGCTATGTTTTTTAAGGCAAGTGTATTTAGATCTAAAAGTCAATAGGAATATGAACTGGTGAAAACAAGCAGTTCAAGGTTAACTTTTTAAATGGTTGTTTATATGTTGAACGTTGAACAGTGTTGTTTAATAGATTTGCAGATAAGCACTTACTCATTAAATAGGGCTTACTAATCTATCGAGCAATATTTAATTACCCTAAATAAAAATACTTCAAAACATATTTACCGATGGTGACGCCTCCTTTCCTCTCTGTGAGATCTTGAGTGGTGATGGCCCTTTCTGTGTCCTGCTGAGGATGACTTCTAGAAAGAAAAAAAGAAATTAGATGTTAGAAGTAAAAAAATATGTAGCCCGTTCAGCATCAAGCAACTACTGTACCGAGAAGAGTGAAGCCTAAATTTAATTCCTGTCATATGTCAATTAATAATGTAAACAATAAATTGCCTTTCATCTACAAGTAGTTCTTAATTATATTTTCAACTCCCAGATCTGCGACCCAGACACTACTGTGAACATTAACACGAATTGATGTAAGTCGACTGTTAAATTGGAAGTTTACTCCGAAATATTCGAACAAATTTTAATATACTTAACAAATTTATTAATGGCACAACTGGAGAATAGGGGTGGGAATTAAAGGAAGTTAAAATCTACTAATATATTTATTTCTAAGTTTCTTTCAAACTAATAAAAAAAAAATAAATAAATAAATAAATTTAATATTAACAATATCAACCTGTGATGAAAATATAATTACTCTGTAATATTTTGTTAAGTAAGTCAGCTGTTTTTAAATCTTCACAATAATGCTGAACTTAATATTTACATTCACTATTTTCTTGTAAACAAATGTTAGTCTAGTTCTTAGATGAATAAAGCCTAGACAATTCTTAAGGTTTTCTTTCACTACAATTTATTCATCTAAAGTTTTATTTTTCTATTGTTTATTTTGTTTGTGTTTAATATTTTATCATGGAAAGTTATTTAAAACATACACGATTTGAAACTGATCCCAACACAGAAAACTCAACTCAACTCTGGAAACATTGGAGGAAAACGTTTGAGAGCTTTCTTGCTAAAATAACTACAAAAGAAAAACTTTCATCAGAAGACAAGTTAAATATTTTAATCAATCTTGTTTCACAACCAGTGTTTGATTATTTTTTTGAATCTACTACCTTTGAGGATGCTATAAAAACACTCAATGACATTTATATCAAAACAACAAGTGAAATATTTTCAAGATACCAACTGGCCTCACGTAAGCAACAACAAGGTGAATCAGTAAACCAATACCTACTCGCACTAAAGGTACTAAGCAAGGAATGCCAATTTGCCGCTGTGACAGCTGAACAACACAAAAACAACTTCATAAGAGATGCATTCATCAACGGGCTAGTCTCTCCAATCATTCGACAACGCCTGCTTGAGAATAATTCTCTAACGTTGGAAGAAGTGTCTACTCAAGCTAGAGCTTTAGAAGTTACTCAGAATCAAGCTGCTTGTTACACTCCATGTCAATATACTCTGAATGCTACAACTCCAAACCCTCCTGTACTTAAAACTCAAATTCAAGGTAACAGTCATACAGATCAAGAACTTACTGCGTCTACAACAGCCAAATGTTACTTCTGTGGTGGACCAAGACATCAAAGATTCCATTGCCCAGCTAAGGATGCCATTTGTAAAATGTGCTCAAAGAAAGGTCACTATGGGAAGGTTTGTAAGTCTAAACATAAAAGCAATTCTGTAAACTCACTAACTGTATCACAAAACGATAAACTTGTAGCCTCAATATCTGCAGCAGCACCTTCTTGTTTTAAAAAGGCTATTGTTAAAGTACTCATCAATGGTATTGAAGCTGATGGATTAATCGATTAATCGAACAGGCAGTTCACAAAGTTTTGTTGATCAATCTTTCTTGTACAAAAACCGAATAAAATTTATTCCGGGTAAAGGTAAGGTTTCGATGGCTTCAACTGCCTTATCCTCTAGTATTGTCGGTCATTGCATTGTTGATTTGAATCTTCAAGAACATTCATACGCTCAATCAAAACTAGCTGTTTTCACTGACTTGTGTGCAGACATGATTATTGGCCATGATTTATTGAAACAACACTCTCAAATCCAAGTCAACTTTGGTGGATCAAAAACTCCATTGAGTGTTTGTGCTTTAGCCCAGGTAAATATTGAACCTCCGCCTTTATTTCAAAACTTAACAAACAATGTCAGACCAGTAGTAACAAATACTCCATGGTTGACAGAGCGTTTATCAATGATGAGGTTAACAGATTACTAGCTGAAGGAGTAATAGAAGAAAGTCATTCTCCTTGGCGAGCACAGGCCTTGGTTACATCTAACGAAAATCACAAAAAGCGAATGGTAATAGACTATTCTCAAACTATAAACTGGTTCACCTTACTTGATGCCTACCCTTTACCGAACATAGAAAACATTGTATCTCAAGTATCTCGCCACTCTGTGTTCAGTACAATCGATTTGTCAAGTGCATACCACCAGATTCCGTTACGAGAAGAAGAGAAGCAATACACAGCCTTTGAAGCTGCTGGACGTCTCTATCAGTTTTGCCGAGTGCCATTTGGAGTAACAAATGGTGTGGCCTGCTTCCAGAGAGTCATCGATAGTATCATAAAGGTTGAAGAACTCCAAGGTGTATATGCATATCTGGATGACATAACTATCTGCGGGAACAACCAGACTGAACATGACAGAAATCTTTCAGAGTTTCTTGCATCAGTTAAGAAATACAATCTTACCATCAATGAGAAGAAGAGTAAATACTCCGTAAAATCAATCCAACTCTTAGGATATACAATTGAAAACAAAACTATCAAGCCTGATGAAGAACGACTGAAGCCTCTGATGAACCTCCCCCTGCCTTCTGACTCAGCATCTCTAAAAAGAACTGTGGGAATGTTGTCCCATTACTCAAAGTGGATATCAAACTATTCTCAAAAGGTTCAAAGCTTGGTTTCTACCAGGACCTTTCCACTCTCATCAAAAGCTATCTCAGATTTTAAAGTCATGAAAGAAGAAATTGCCAAATCTGCGTTGTTATCGATCGCTGAAGATGTCCCATTTGTAGTTGAGACTGATGCATCGGAACATACCATCGCTGCCAATTTTTCACAGTCAGAACGCCCAGTTGAATTTTTTTCTCGGACCCTTTCCCCAGTGAGATGCGACACTCTTCTGTAGAAAAAGAGGCATACGCAATAGTCGAATCTTTGAGAAAATGGAGACATTTTCTTGTTGGGCGCCATTTCAAATTAATCACTGATCAAAAGTCTGTAACCTTTATGTTTGATCAAGAACACACCAGCAAAATGAAAAACGAAAAGATACTCCGTTGGCAGCTAGAACTGTCATGCTTCAGCTATGATATTGTTTACCGTCCAGGCAAACATAATGATGTGGCTGATGCACTTTCAAGAGTATGTGGTGCTACTGGAACTGACAAACTTTACACTCTACATTCAAACATTGGACATCCAGGAGTAACCAGAATGTCTCACTGGATCAAGAGCCGCAACTTGCCATTTTCTATAGAAGAAATAAAGAAGATGACTGCCTCCTGTCCAGTATGTGCTGAGCTCAAACCTCGTTTCTACAAGCCACAAGAAATACACTTAATAAAAGCTACCTCACCGTTTGAAAGACTTAATGTGGATTTCAAAGGGCCCTTGCCATCCCAAACAAGAAACAAATACTTACTAACGATAGTAGACAAATACTCACGTTTTCCATTTGCTTATGCATGTCCAGACTTGACTGCTAGAACCGTGATACAAAAGTTCTGTGATCTATTCAATCTATTCGGCACTCCAACATACATCCACTCAGACAGAGGAACCTCATTCATGTCTCACGAATTAAAAACATTTCTCCATTCAAGAGGTGTAGCTACGAGTCGAACCACGCCATATAATCCTCAAGGCAACGGTAAGATCGAGCGACTAAATGGAACTTTCTGGAGAACAATCTCTCTCAACATAAAAAGCAGACAAATGCAAATACACCTATGGGAAAGTGTTTTAAATGATTCTTTGCACTGTGTAAGGTCACTTTTATGCACTGCAACCAACGAAACTCCACATGAGCACATGTTTATTCATAGAAGAAAAACAACTAATGGACTTTCTATGCCAACATGGCTCATGACTCCAGGAAAAGTGCTCATGAAACAAAACGTCAGACAGAGTAAATACGATCCTCTTGTTCACGAGGTAGACCTTGTAGAGGCAAACCCAAACTATGCTGTAGTGCGACTACAAAATGGCCAGGAAGAAACCGTATCCCTTCGTCACTTAGCACCACGAGGAGACTATTGGGACAGCTTAACTGATGGACCACTTTTTAACAGAAGTCAATCATCACAAGACATCACAAATAATGAAAGCATCGAACCACCAACTAATCCACCTGAACCTAGTCCACAAGAAGAAGCCAACTTTGAAGGCGCAGAAGCTAACCAGGAAATACATGATAGGTCACCACCCTTACCTAGATGATCTCAAAGGCAAAGGAGAGCTCCTGCCTACCTCCAAGACTTTGATTGAAAATTTAGGGAGGAAGAATGTGATGAAAATATAATTACTCTGTAATATTTTGTTAAGTAAGTCAGCTGTTTTTAAATCTTCACAATAATGCTGAACTTAATATTTACATTCACTATTTTCTTGTAAACAAATGTTAGTCTAGTTCTTAGATGAATAAAGCATAGACAATTCTTAAGGTTTTCTTTCACTACACAACCATTCCGTCAGTGGGTTTATTTTTATTTACTTATTTTTGATAAAATTGAATAGCTGTCTGTGAAACAGGAACAAAAGCAGCAGTAAGCATTTAAACATTAAACTATTTTAAAAAATTATCCTATTCCAATTGAACAAAATTTATAAGAAGTATTGTTCAAATTTTCACGGTGATAAAACAAAACACACAGAAGTGAATTATTATGACAGAGAACTGTGAGAGGCCAAAGTTGGCAGCACTGTCTTAATAACAACGCAGTGTGTATGGTACCACATGCTGTTTCTGCTCCCCATCATTTAGCATTTAAATTATCCCTTAACTCACATAATTAATGGCGATTTTCAACAAGTTAAGGTTCTTTTGACAGAAAGAAAAGTGGAAATGGTTTTTAGTTTTCTAACCTTTTTCACATTAGTACAGTAATTTTAAGCATTCCATAAAAAAAAACTAATCTCGTTATTTTGTATGTATGACCGACAAACTGGACAACAATGTAACAATTTGGAAATTAAAAACCAAATTTATTCTCATAATTCAAATAGCCCACAGAGAAATTTTGTGAACCAAAACAGAATAAAGTTGTTTATAAAGAATACCAACCGAAGTAAAAAAAATCTACTAAGAAAATAAAAAAAGAAAAACATAATGGGTAAGTCTAATTCAAAACAGATTTTTCTCTCTTATAACCATGTTTCAAGCATACATTGAGCTAACTGAAAAAGTATGCAGAGGAAAGTAAGTCATATACATTTATTATTTAAACTAAATAAACTTTATCCTTTTAAATTTAATTAATCTACTTTTATAGCAAAATAATGTATATAAAATACCTACTCAACAACAAATGCAACTGACGAATTACCAGTAGACAGAAGCCATGCTCGTAACATTTTTTTTATAAATTTACTAACTTACAAGTTGGCTGAGTCACTGATTACTTTAATCGATTTTAGAGGCCAACACCCCCCCCCCCATCCTCCCTTAGGTCTAAAATCAACCTTCATTTAATAACTATATTTATCTTCTTAACAACACAATTTTGCTATGACAAAATCTGTTTGATTGTTAATTGTTGATTTACATTTTGTTAAATTTCCTTTATTAGATATAATTGGACATAGTTTACCAGCTACTTTCATACATTTGTTTTCTAATTTTTTAAATTTTATTTGAACAATATTACACTTTTTTCTGAAACGAGATTTTTTTACATGAGTTTTTATGGGATTTAAGATTATGCCAAATGCCGTCAGTTTTTGAGGCCCCAAAACTCTAATCAAAGTTTAAATAAAATTTAATCAGAACTTAAAGATCCATTCTTAGTAGAAACATAAACAGGTCATTTAATGTTTTGACATTAAATGACCTGTCATTTAATGTCAAAAATTAAATGACTCCTATTGGGAGTCATTTAATTTTTGGAGATGACTCCTATTTGTCCCAACATTACACCAGTCAGTTGAACTGCTCCAAGAGACTCAAACATGCAACGATCGAGAAATCACTCATGCCTTCTACCATCCTAAGGGATCTGCACTATTTGTTATTGAAAACATCAGGTTCTGATGCTCGTTGCAATGATAGCACACCTGGTCTTGGTTAATTAACTTCAATCTAAGTCTAAAGCAAGGAGAAAATTAAATGACTATTTATTATTTACCCTACTTTAATTAATTTATTGATCAAAGTTCATAATACAATAAATGTAAAAATAATTTTCTCAAAGTGAGTAAGATTTTTGCCACTTTCCCACCTAAAAATCAACTGTGCAGTCTCTTTGTAACTACCTTAATCATTATATAACCTAAAACAATCACTACAGCAATAACCATGACCAGATTATAAGTCATATATCAGTAATTTGATAAAATTCTCTGAATGTAAAATCATTGTATTGTGTCTGAACTCATTGCAACCTTCATTTATTTTGGAAATATATATACATCAACTGCTGTTTAAAGTAATATAATTCACACAAAATTTAGTCTAAGACATCAGAAAATGGAGGAAAATAAAAGCATGCCTTATGAATTGCACAGACCGTTAACTGCATAGCACTGCGTTAATACAATGTGCAGTGTATTAATATGAATAAACATGAAGAGGATTATATTTATGTTTTTATATCCGAATATCATTTCAATGGTTCCTCTATATTCTTGAAGGTCCAGAAAACAAATTGCAGCACCAATTAATTAAAAAATATATAATTTCATGTGTTAATTTTAATTTTCAAAGAACATTAATTTCTCTTATGTTTTTTGAGTCAGTAGGTGAGCCTCAGCTACTGGGCGGGTTGCAGGTGGCGGATTGCGAACGTTCCACCTTGCCTTTGATGGTGTGGACAGCTGCGAATAAGGGGCAACCCCAATAAGCAGTCCCAGACCGAGGTTCGAAGGGGCAGCTGAGTTGTGCAGTTGACGGGAGCAATGACCCTGCGGATCCTGAAATCAGCACCACACCCAACACACACATGACAATGTATCAGGGGCTAGAAGTAGGAATGCAGCTGCCAAACTGCAGGTACCATGACTCCGGGGCTCTTGAGACCTGCTCATTAGCACCGGGAGACCTGCTGTTAAAACCGGGATGGCACACCGGGCTGCGAGATTGTATAGGGGGCCAACAAGGCCTCATGTGGTGGCTGCCCTATCACCCGGCGAAAATCCCAATCCTGTCTACATTGCCAGTTGGTGACTGGATGGGACCGTGTAGACGGGCTAGGGGGGCACTTCCGAGGCCACAGGGGCCCTTGGGGGCGTGGATATGCTCGTGGGGAGGTGGCAAAATGGATATGGATTTTGCACGCACGCACACACACACTTGTTCTGTCCACTGTGGTCTGGGTGAAGACCACCACTCCTGAAATCAAGCCATGGTAGGGATCCGTACTGAAGGTAGTAGGTATGGATGCACTTCCTAGTTTTAAAAAGGTATTTCTGAGTCCCGGGTCTCCCAGCAAGTACAGAGACTTATCTGAAAAGATTCTCTCATCTTAACCCAGGACTCCAGACTGAGTTGTGGAGGACACTGGACTGCAGGAGACACCTACGGGCGTCAGACTTGTGGTCACAGTGGACTCTGCCTCACTGGCGGTCATGGAAGCCCAGCAGAGCAATCTCTACTGTGGAGTCGGCAAGGCTAGGAGTCATGCTGCCCGCAGGAAACTCCTCCCAATAAGATGATAAGAACTCAGATAGATGTAAGGTTAGGGCCTGACTTTTTAGGCACTAACTCTCTCTGTTTGAGTTTCAAGGAAAGCTACCGTCTCGACAGTAGAGGCAAGAAGAGGCTTGGGCTACCCAGAGGAGGAGGGGGACTGAGGACTGAAGAGCTGGACTGGAGGAAATGATTAGTTTTTTACAAGCCAACCTCAATCATAATATTGAGGCCTCTACTACACTAGCTAAAACTATAAGAGAAGGAGGGGTTAATGTTGCTTTGATTCAGGAACCATGGATTTGGGATAGCTGCATCAAGGATCTAAACATTCCTACAAACAGCCTCTATGGGGGATCAGGTGGGATTAAACAGCAGGCGGCCATTTTGGTTGCAGGCATAGACAGTTGGCCCATACCGGAATTCTGTGGAGAAGATGTGGTTGCAGTGGGAATTAAACTTCAGGAAGGCAATAGTGTGGGGAGGAAACTGATGGTTGCATCGGTTTACCTCCCATACGATATGACGATCCTCCCACCATCAAGAGAGATGTTGGTGTTGGTTGACTACTGCCGGAGCGGGAACCTTGAGCTGGTGGTCAGCTGCAACTCCAACTCTCACAATGAGGTTTGGGGAAGTAGTGACACGAACGAGAGGGGTCTTACTCTTGCAGAATACCTGGGAGGACCGATCTTTAGATACTCAACAAGGGTAATCTCCCAACTTTTTCAAATATTATTAGGAGGGAAGTTATTGACATAACTATAGCCTCAGCCTCAATGTTTCACGACATTAGGAACTGGGAAGTATCGCAGGAACCCTCGTTGTCGGACCATAGTCACAATCATTTTGTGCTTGAGGGCCAGACAACACAAAGGTTGTACAGGAATCCCAGACTGACAGACTGAGCCTCATACTCGGAGGAACTGTCTGACAGACTGGACCTAATTCTTAAAGGTCAGATTCGATCTGGATTGGAACTTGAGGCACTCCTTACAGAGGCCGCAATCAACTCTTATGAGAACAACTGCCATTTGATGGCACAAAGGGACGCTCGAAGCCGGAGATGGTCTCACGAATTGGAGGACCATTGAAGGAGGGCCAGAAGGCTCCTTGACAAAGCCAATAGATCTGGCAGTGACGCTAACCGGTTGGCCTACCGGGAGTTGCAAAGAGAATACAGATGGGAGGTTCATAGTCTCTACGAAATTTTGGAGAGACTTTTGTACCTCTATAGAGACGACCTCAGTGATGTCTCGGCTTCACAAAGTGCTGGCCAAGGACCCTGGGGGAAGACTTGGACCCCTCATTAGAAACGATGGGGAGTGGACCAGATCTGAAGAAGAGACTTTGCAACTCCTCTTTGAGATTCACTTTTTAGGCTCCACCGAGGAACCGGTGGCTAACTCCCACATTTCTGTGGGGCAGGCTTGCACTAGGACCTCACACGCGGACTGGATTGAGGCAAAGAGGATTGTCACAGAACAAAAGATCAAGTGGGCAGTTGAGTGCTTCGCCCCTTTTGTGTGCTCTTGCAGAGGGGATTGGAGTCGCTCCTACCCCATATGATCCTAATATATAGGGCTTCCCTGGCCTTGGGTCTCATTCCAAGGCTGTGGAGGACTGCAAAAGTGGTCTATATCCCCAAACCTGGAAGGGGCACACATTCCAGGCCCAAAGATTTCAGACCGATCAGCTTCAGGTCATTTCTACTAAAGACATTGGAGAGGTTGGTCAATAGGCATATGAGTGACGGGGTATTAAGAGATAACCCGCACCATAGAAATCAACAAGCATACATGGCTGGGAGATCTGCTGAGTCGGTTCTCAACCGGCTCGTCACAAGAGTTGAGGAGACGATTCGGCAGAAGAAGCTAGCCATGGGTGTCTTCACGAACATAGAGGGGGCATTCAACAATGTCTCCCTGCAGTCTATGATCGCTGCTGTCGCTAGGACGGGCACTTGTGGTACCATCACCAGATGGATTGGGGCCTACTTACGCAGCAAATGGTTAAGGCAATTCTGAATGACGCGACGGTTCAGTTTGTAGTCAGAAACAGTTGTCCCCAAGGGGTCTTTTCCCCTCTCCTGTGGTCCCTAGTGGTTGATGAACTTCTAAGGGTGCTTCATGGGAAGGGGGTATATGCTCAGGCATACGCGAACGATGTGTGCATACTGGGCATTGGCGAGTTTGCCTGCACAGTGTCGGACATTGTCCAGTCTGTCCTGAGATTCTTAGAAGGTTGTGTAGAGACAAGGGGCTCTCTGTTAATCCTAACAAGATATAACTTGTACTCTTCACTAGGAGGAAGAGGCTGGATGGCCTACACATGCCAACTATGGGAAATACGGTGCTACGAGCTACAGGGTCGGTTAAATATTTGGGGTCACTCTGGACACTAAACTGAACTGGCTCAAGCACCTACAGGAAAAAGCTAGGAAGTTCAGAATGGCTTTTTGGACTTGTCGGAGGGCCATTGGGAAAACGTGGAGCCTTAAACCAAAGATAGTTTATTGGCTATACACTCATGCAGCCCACCTTATGTTATGCTGCAGTTATCTGGTAGTCGGGGCACAAAACAGTGCAAGGCTAACATTAGATAGATGCCAGAGAATGGTGTGCCTGGGAATTACAGGCGCAATTAGAACAACACCATTGGCGGCGATGGAGGTCCTCACTGGACACCGCCCTATGGACCTGTTTGTGAAGGGGGAGGCTTGCAAAGCCGCCTTTAGAATAAGGGCAGCTGGTGGCTGGCTGCCTGGCCAACCAGGACTCCATGGCAAAATATTATCTAGGGACATTGGTCTGGACCAGTTGCTTGAGATGGAGACAGACTCAATAACACCTAGGTACAAATTCAGGGCTTTTCTTCCAAGCTAAGATTAGTGGATGGGGAGTACCGAGCCTGTACAAGTCAAAGGAAGCGTCTGGTTTACAGGCGGCTCACTTACAAAAGGAGGTGCGGGCGCTGGGGTATATGGGAAGCCTGTACGGAAAGTTCTGTCTGTACCTTTCGGAGCCCATGCTACAGTCTACCAAGCGGAGGTAAAGACAATCATGACGGCCACACAGGAAGAAATGCTTCTAGATGGCTTCAGAGGAGTTGTTTCCATCTGTTCAGAAAGTAAGGTGGCAATAAAGGCGATCAAGGTGTCACGTAAGGGCTCTAAATTGGTATGGGAGTGCCAGGAGATCCTAGAGATCCTTTATCAGCGTGAACAGGTGAGACTCATATGGGTCTCTGGGCATGCTGGCATTGATGGAAATGAGAGGGCTGATGCTCTGGCTAGGAAAGTGGCAAAGGGCCCTCTTCTGGGACTGGAGCCGGCATTCCTTTCCAAAAGGTTAAGAGAAGAATTGATCGGTGGACCTTTGAGGAACACGCTGGTAGATGGAGGATCGAGACTGGGCTCACGCAGTCTCATGCACTTATTCAAGGACCGGATCGCAGTTAAAGCCGAGCTTTGTTGAGCTCTGAGCGAGCCAGTTGTGAGAGGGCTGTTACGGGACTGCTGACCGGACATAATCTTCTTCATAGACATATGAAGATTATGGACCTAATAGAAGACTCCACATGTAGGCTCTGTGAGGAGGATGAGGAGAGCTCTATACACATCAGAGGTACAGGACTCTTGGTGCCGCTCTTCTGGAACCAGAGGATATCAGATGGGCTACACTCGGGGAGACTCTGTCCTTCATAAGGGGGACTGGTCTCTTGTGACACTGTTGCCAGGCTTGGGGCGCAAAGGGCCATGGAATCGGCACGGTGGGCCTGGTGACAGGACCACAACCCGGTGTATCTATCTAGAGTCAGTAAAAGATAAACATTAGGATTAATTTTATTCCCCTCTTTGCATGTTTAACAGTTAGCTTGTAATCAATAATATACAAGTACAAATATTTGTCCGTTCTTATCTCATTTCAATCTACCCGTGTTTTCTATCTGTATGACAGTAATTGCTAGGGAAGAGAACAATAAGAGAAAATAAACCTAAAAAAGTATATATATGATTAATATTTTACTATATTTGTACAGATTAAAACAGTTTTATTTACATGAATTATATATACTACAGTAGCTAATGGTTTAAAAAGAAAATAAACATATCATTTCTTGTGTCAAAAAGTCCTAGCACTAAATTACTTGTTTACTATTATATCAGAACTTGTATAAGTTTTAACTAATATCTGAACATTATCTGGACGATCAGTTTAAAAATTAAAAAAAAGAAAATGTACTTAATTTCTCGTAGTTAATTCTTATCATATTTTTAATTTTACATTTATTTTTTATGTATCTACCCCCTATAGCAGAATAACAAGCAACAGGGCGACATTATCGCAGAACCAAAGAGATGGCTGCAGAAAGAAATCATCTAATTGAGAAACTACTTTCCATACCCCAAAATTACAAAATTCATTTCTGCAGAACAATATCTTGTTTTGTGTATAAACAACTTATTAGAACCATATTTGTAATGCAACTTAAAACAAACTACATGTACTGACTGATTCAAAATTATAGATGGCTTTTGCGATTTTACGAAATGAACTACAGCTAACTGCAGTGAGACGAAAGTCAGGAACCGGTCACCTTCAACGCATGCGCAAGTTCGCATAAACCTTAACCACACTATGCCACTCTAGAGATGGGTAACTTGGAAGTCACGAACAATGGTTCAATGTAATGAACTAGTTCAAATTGTCGCAACGAACAACGACTTGTACAAGCGACGGTTGGAGTAATTTTTATTTTAGTTATGAGCTTTGTTTCATAAACAGGCTTTTATTATTTATACTTGTAAATTTGTTCAATCTACTTTCTTCAAATTTCAGTGTTTATTATTGTACTAATATTGATAAAAATAAATAATTAATTTTAATAATTTTGTCAGTGTCCCTTCCCAGCTCTGGTGTTTACTTTGAACTGAACTAGTTCAAATCTTAATGAACGAACTTGTTCATTAAGCTGACTAATTCATTTGACTCAATCGTTCGTGAACTACTCATCCCTCCACTCGTTCCACGCTTTCCAATTATGATTAGATCATCGTATTTGGGTAATGATAACTTCAATTCAGTTACATTATCACTGATTGATAATGGCTGCTTCTGGAGAGTGTATTGTTTGTGGTAACGGATCAGAGAAAATAATACATTTTTATAAACACATCATTTATGACAAAAGCCAGGATGTTCTGTGATGTATATGTCTGCAATTAACGGAAATATTGGTTATTTTTACAGTCAAATACATTCTGACAGCTTCTGCTAGTCAGTCAGGCAGGCTATCAGAATTTCAGTGAGCCTAGGCAATAAAGAACTAAAAAGTATAAGTGCATACTAAAATTTACATTTGCATCTGTCCTCAATGAATTAGTGGTCATAGTTATAAATCTCGGTCAAACTAGAATAAAACATAAATTAACATAGTGTTTATCCCTTACTTCAATATTTTACTTCAATATTAAACATTTGGGAATATAACTTATATAGTTGTGTATAAAAACAAAAGGTTTATACGATTATGTGTGATTATTTACATGACTAGAAGACAGTATTCTTGGAACAAATGATGAAATTAAATATTTTAATAACAAATTGTACATTCGTTCTTTGGTATTGGTAGTAATAAATAAAAATAACCATGTATTTATATAATGTAAAAATTGAAACATAATTCTGTGAACAAAGGATATTTATCGAACAAAATAGTTAATTTTTTGACAAAAAGAACAAAATCAATACTTCAGTGAATAAATACAAATTCCAAATTAAATCTATAATTCAATTATATAGAATCTCTCACTGGCAATGAGTTAATCTCAAATATTGTCTTTAGTTTTTTGCTCACAATGACCTTGAATTATGAAGTAAGGGACGGCACCTGCATTCCTCTCTTCTAAGAAACATCTTTTTAAACATATATTATTTTACTATTTATTATTACCAGGGACAATTTATTTATTTAGGTTAATAAATAATCAGAATTATTACGATCCTTTGAATTTGACCATAATTTTAGGAAATTAAGTATACTAGCTAATTTCCATCCAATTTGTTTGCTCTCCAAATATTAAAAATAACACAATTTTAACTGTCTAATCAATTACTTTATTTCAACTTTCTTATTTGTGTATTGAGATTGAAAGTAAGGTATAAAAATAAAATAGTGTATTCAAAGAGGCCTTTTAAAATACTGTATTTTAATTTATAACAGTGTGTTTCTTTCTATCTTATTATTTGGCTAAAAATCTTTAAGCTACATTCTATTCTTGGGAAATTTTTCCAGTTGATATTTTACGCAATTGGTACTGTGATTTAGTATTTGCAGAAGGTTTTTTTATACACCGTTGCAGAAAGATTGAAAGCATTCTGTTTTGTGATATCTACCAACAACTTACTTAGTTAAAACTTTGGGTTATTTATTTTTGACTATAGATAAATTACAAAATTACAATGATTGCTTTGAATGACTTTCATGCTTCAAACATACAGTAGTAATGTAAAAACATTTAAAACGTTAATTCGATGTACTTTAAAATAAATTTTGCATTATGTTCAAAACACAAGTGACATTTCAAATTCTAAATTTGTTTCTTTCCAAGTTATCATTTTTTATAACTAATTCAGGCTTTCGGCCGTTGTTTATTTCCTACACTGGTTCGTCCATCTCTGAACTGTTTGGCCCACCTTTGCACTGTGCTAGGTGGTATGCAGTCACCGTAAACATTCTTTAGCCTCTCAAATATCTCTGTAGCACATACTCTTTCTGCAGTGAGAAACTGTATCACAATCCTTTCCTTGAGTCTTCTGTCTAGGGTCCAGGCCTGTCTCTCATCAGGAGTTGCTACCTGGTTCACATCAACTGTATCATCCCCGTAAATGCTCCTCAGACGGTTTTTTATCTCCTCCATGCTTGATTTTTCCTCACTCAAAAATTGAATCACAACACGCTGCTTTACGTTATCATCTACGTCCACCATTTTAATCTTTGAGGAAACTGTTGTACCTTCACTATTACCGGCACCATAACTTACAACTATAACTGAACTTAACGTTAAAAATATGTAAAATGAATCATGCAGTATTTTTAAGCCTCCAGCCACTGAAAGTTCTAACATTTTGTTCTAGAACAGCAGGCCCTAAATAGTTAGTCCTGTCACATTTTAATAACAATTTATGATGTTTACTATTTTACACCACAACAAAGCTCACATTTATGTTCATCATATCACAAGCAGCCAATTAGATTAGATTCTATTAAGATAAGAACTAATCAACATCAGATTAAATGCAGTAATTACTTACTCTTACTCCTAAGCAAGGCCACTGATACTCAAGGTGGTATTCGGCCTAGGCAACGATCAGCCTCCACTTTTTTTATCTTCCTCCCTGGCCGTGATACTATTCACATCTACCAGCCCTTGGTCATTCCACCTTTTCTTTAAGCCCGCTCGAGGTCTTGGTTCATCAGGGGTTTTCTTCCGAACTTGCTCAATCATGGTTTCGTTCTCCCCTTCTTATGACAAATTCATGTCCACCACAAATGTTGGTACTAAGTAGATTACTCATCTCTTTATTAAATCTGTACAGATGTAATATTTATTCTCTTGTGAGCTGAAAGAGTTTTCTCAATACTTTCTTTACAAAATGGGTATAGGCTACCAACGATAATGTGAAACATTTTCTTTTGGCACTAACAGCATTAGTTACCCAGCATGTTCTTTTGTTATGTTTAAAAATTAAATTAATTTTAATTTTGAGGAGTGAATGAGGTCTAATACTGATCTCCTTGATTTGTATGACAACGGTTGTCTGGATTGCAATTAGTTGCTAAATAAGTCACATAACTTTTATTTGTACAATGTTCTCATATTTGTTGATTAACAAGAAAACATAAGGGATTTGATCAAAATTATCTATTTCCTTTAGTTTAAACCTCCTAAATATAGTATGGTTATTTTCGTTCATGAAGGATTGTGACATTCACCACATTTAATGCTCTATTTAATGCTCTATTGAATATATTTTTGAAATTGGCTATATGGTAAACAAATATTGCAGAATCAAAATCAAAAGTAAGCACAGATGTTTAATTTACAGAAGTGGAAATTTCCTTTTTAACTCTTTTAGTGCCAACGTCCTGCTATCCGGACATCCAAAAAACTATAGATAAAGTGCCAACGTCCTGTTATCAGGACGTCACAAACAAAATTCATTAAAGATTTCAAAAATAAAAATGTTATCGATTTAGGATTATTTTCTCATTACTTAACGTATACTTTTACACAAAAACCATGATTTTCGTATGTTTGTATGATATTTAGTTATATTTCGATAAAAAACATTCCAAAACATGTCAGAAAACATCAGTTTTAAACAACATAAAAATTGCCATAACTTTTTTATTTGTCAACAAATTATTGTGAAATTTCAACAGGATGTTAATAACTAAATTGTCTTCAAAGTTATGTGATTTAATAGAGCCCACATATTTTTGTCGTGGTCATGAGGTTGCTCAAAAAAAAAGAGATAACAAAATTTTTTATCTTGTAAATTTATTTTTAATAAAAATAGGATGTATAGTGCAAGGCTATTTTCAATATGTTATTTTGATAGACTGGATATTCATGTATAATTCGACATAAAAATTACTAATTTTGTGTAATAAATAACAGATATGAATTTGTTAATGGAGCACTGTACAAATTGTTAGAAACCTTCTGGCACTGGCAGAGAGTAACTTTCAAAATTCCTCTGGCACTAAAAGAGTTAATGTAATTTTACTGTTTATATTTACCACATGGGAATCTTGGCAGAGAGTAACTTTCAAAATTCCTCTGGCACTAAAAGAGTTAATGTAGTTTTATTGTTTATCTTTACCACATGGGAATCTATAATGAAGAGTTTCCAAAAGTTAAACATGTTACAACACTTTTTAAGTTTTGAGATTGTCATTTTTGTAATTGAGAAAATATTTTTATAAAAATTGCATGTTAGAATCCATGCAGGCACAATATTTTCACAATTTTTAATACAAAGTTAGTAATCATGATTATTTTTAGTCAAATATTTTAAACTTACATGATTCCTCCTAGAAGAAGATAAAGAATGTTTGTCTCTTCGACTAGAATGTGATTTGTGGACAAAAGCCTGCGGAGGTTTAATCTCCAATGAATCCGCGGTATCTTCTTCAGAAAGACTGAAACAGTAAAAAACCATACAAATTAATTTAATTTCTCAAATAAGACCTAATCATTGCTATGGCAGATAGCAAAGGAAAACCCTTTGGCATTAATTTCTCAACAATGTTTCGTGGACTACAGTTTATTTTCTGCTGATTAGAGAACAACCTGAATTGGAGAAAGGTGAATCCAAGCAGGCCTTCAGATATTTTGATTCTTAAAACTTAATAATTTGACTGGGCATTATCTGTACAAAAACTTTAAGAGTCAAAATGAGTAAGAGAAGCTTGTAATTATTGAAAATGATTTCGTTGCCTCTTTTATAAAACAGAAATTACTTCTATGAGTAATTTATTGGACGAAGCACATAAAAAAACTCGAGAATTAAGTAATTTTGAAAGTACACTGTACATACAAGTTTTGGTAACTATGCAATGTAATTTCTGGAAAAGTAATTTCTTGTTGAAAGAGTGGTGAAATATCAATTTATATTTCTTTAGGAGGTTGATTTCAGTAGCGGAAAGCTAATTTTTAATCAAAAAATTTGTTTCTTATATGATGATAGGACCTACGGAAAACCAACCTTTTTTAAATATCAGCATTTTTAACAATTATTTTTTCATTTCAGTTGATTTTTAATGTAATTGGTTTTTCAATTTAATTAACTGTTTTGCCTGTTAATGTGTTCGCTACCAGCCGCCGCAAATATGCGGCAGCCGGGTCACTCCCACAGCCCGCGAAAAAAACCATGAACTTCCCAGTAAACTGGTCCTAATGGTTGTGACCTTCACCACAGACCTCAAATAAAATCTCTTAAAAATGAGTTTTTACGCTTCAAAATAGCCTTAATTAAATAAAAATAAATATAAAATTTTTGTTTCATTTTGGGCAATTTTTTAAGCGCCGCATATTTGCGGCACTCGCCTATAATATTATAAATAACCCATTTTCACCTCACAGACTAAGTGCCGCATATAAGCGGCACTATTATTACCTTACTTTTTATTCAACTACCGAGAATAAAAGGTAAATAAAATACAGTTTTTACAGAAAAACATTATATTGAATTAATTAAATGTATTTAAAACAGATTACAAAAAAGTTACTCTTAAATAAATAAAATTTAAAATGTAGGCAAAAACATTTCATCAATTTGGTACTGCTCACTCCTTGTGATAATCGTTAAAACATGTTGGCATGCATAGGCCAAACTGCTGGTTTTTTTGTCTCTACAAACAGCACATGTGAAGTAAGTATCTGATCGCTTGTTATGAGCTGCCCTGCAAACATGACACCTCATTCGTTTTGCAATCTTGATGGGCAAGTGAGCTAATATTAAAGATGAACGTGCGCCAACAGGGCGTTTTATGGGCTCCACTTGAAGATAGCTTTTCACAATAACGTCTCTGAATTCAAGGTATGACATTTTAGATCCTTGTTTCTTAAAAATATAGCAACTATTCCAAAGTGCGACGTCAAGAAGATGGAAAAATATCTTCTTGTACCATCGGACAGATTTTCTGGGAGTGGAATAATAGTACAACATTTGATCTGAGCGATCAATACCACTCATCCCTTTGTTATAATGAACCACCATGGCGGGCTTCTGCTTGACTACACCTCTTTTGGTAGTAACATTTTCAACCTTTGGTCCATCTGTTGTAGATATGGTAAGAACATCTCGCTTGTCGCGCCACATCATTACAGTCACATTTTCCTTCCGGCGACTTACAGTTTCTCCTACTTTCAGTTTTCGTTTGATGACAGCTTGTGGGTTTCCTACCCTATCAACTCTCAAGGTCCCGCAAATACTTGTCTTGTGTTGAAGAAGACTCTCTGCTAAGTCAACACTGTTGTAGTTGTTGTCTAGATAAACAGTGTGACCCTTTCCCAGGTAGTTCTCCATCAATTTGAGCACTACTTCATGTGAGTGACCTTTGTTTTTGTCTTCAACAGTTCCTTTACCCTCGTAAATAATAATATTGAGGATAAGGCCATCACTGGGATAAAGTTTATAGAGCTTTATCCCATATTTA
>JAQJVL010005248.1:0-36891 GCA_035578905.1 Stictocephala bisonia | reverse complement strand
AGGTCTTCGTTTGTAAAGCACAAGAGTGCAAACCTGAGGTCAAAAGGATGAACTGTTCACAAAATACAGCGATTCAAAGAATTTAATGTCTTATTACTAACTCCCAGCTATACGGCTATTTATTTAACAGATTCAGGCCACTGTTGCTGAGTATTTTGTTAATCATCATCAATGTACGTCTATGGGTGTATGGGTCGGAGGTTAGTTGTGAAGTTTATAACTAAATATAGTTATAGATGACAAATAGTCTAAAAAAACTATGTATATAAAAATAATAGTATGTAGTTCTCATCCTAAACACGAGTACGCCATCCATTCCTTCTTGCGAAACACAACAATTCTTGTGGTTTAGTTGTCAATAATCACAAGACAAAGTTTATTGATTTTAATATGACATCAAACAATACTGATGGTTTTAGCATTTTATTAAATAACGTAGAGGTCTGTTCTGGTTACGTTGTGGATTTTTTTAGGAATATGTATAAATCGATAGAAATTTAAATTTTCATTCTCATATCGATAAAGTTGCAAAAAAGATCTGTTCCGGTATTTTTATCCGTCGCAAACTTTCGCCTTTTACAGATACAGAAGTTCAACCTACTATGCCACAATTGTTCCTTATCTGTCATATGCAGTCTCTATATGGGGTGCGGAGAGTTCTCATGTACATAAGATACTTGTCTTACAAAAAAGGCCTTAAGAGTTATTGCACGTCTTCAAAAAATACAGTCATGTAAAACTGCTTTAAGAACTCTACATTTTACATTTTGCAAACAATAATGTTTTTGAAACAATATCAGCAAATTTTTCAATCTCTTATTACTCAATCTAAGTACAATCTGAGATATAAGCAGAAATTAAATACTTCCTAACGTACGTAAACGTCTTTTTTTAAAAACATACGTATTATAATGCTGTGATTTTATATAATGCCCTAAATGACGACCTTAAGGCTGTGGGAGACGTTAAGTTTAAAAGTAATCTCAAATCATTTTTAATTGAAAATTTTTTATTCAGTTAATGATTTTTTAAATAACCAGTAATTAGGCTACACTATAATTGTTATTACTGTATATATTAGTTTTGTATAATGCTTAACATTGACGCAAGCCAATGCATGTATTGTTTTTATGGCAATAAAGTTATTTTTGATTTGATAAGAACTTTTAGTCGGGTTGGGTTACGTTAGCAATATATTTTCATGTTAAATTTATACATATACAACAAATAATAGTAGGGCACTAACCTAACGTAACCTAGCCTAACACATCTATGTTGGATTTATAAATTATTATTCGTTTTATGAAGAATTTAAATTAAACTATTACTAAATATTCGTGTTCAGGAGAAAAACTACATAAGATTAATGTAATTTACATGGATTTACGTGGACATTTTTTGTGTAAAAACCTACCAATAATCAACATCTAATTACTGGAGCTGGCCAAAAAACGGACAATACAACAGTGGACAAAGAGATGGACAATATACAATAGACATTTCAATGAAAATACAACAATTTAATAACACTTGAAAGAATAACAATGCGGTGGCCATCACAAAGGGACCGACTACAAAGAAAGTGGACGGCAGAGCTACAACGTGAGGGTTTTAAGCCGTTTTTAATCGTGAGTTTATCAAGGTGGAAACATTCCAGTGTCAGATTGTGTGAGGGAATTTACCTGCTGCTACTTACAAAGTATAATCAGGTCTAACGATGTTCGGGCTGCGCATTTGTAAACAGCAAGTAAAGGGAATCTTAAAGAGACGTTTTATTTTGTTTGTAGGATTTATGTATGATCAGTACAAGGAAGTCTTGGGGAAATGATGTGGGATGGGAAAAGAGTTAGAGATACTTAAGAGTTTTCTACATCTGCCGCCATATTAGATTTGATTATACATAAGGCCAGTGTTAAATTCAAATAAACATTACGGATTTGTTTAACATACAATTTTTGTATTTACCTTTTTTTAAAGTGAACCGAAATGTTTAGAGCCACCCGAGGTTAGATTTTTATTTCATACCGTAATTTTAAATAAACATAAAATAACTAATGTTCTCATTTACGACAATTTTTTAATAAATCCAAATCAATGGGAAAATCTAAATTCATAGTGGTAAATCATCTATTAGCACATATAAACTAAATCATGTAAAATTAATAAATACATACTTTTAAAAAATGCTTGCGTGACACATCTGTAAGTGAAGTAAATGTAGAACTGCAAAACACTGTCGTCAGCTACTAATAAACGCGCTGCCTGGTGACCAAGCGGGGAACTGCCTAAAACCGAGCGAGGAAGAAAGAGTTAACTGCCACTATTATTCAAACCACACAATGGTTTGGAAGGTGGAAGGACAAAAGACAACTAGTCTACTTATAGTCGATAGTCGACGGTGTTACAAGTGGTTCCAAAAGTTCTACATAAGTTGGAGAATCTAAGACTTGACTGCGATAGTTATTCACTGGAGAACAATGTTAATATAAACCAAGGAACCCTTGCACTGTTCACTGAAACACATTGATCTATATATATAAAATCCGATGTATGTTTGTTTGTCTATCCTTTATGCGCTACCAAACCGTTCAGCCGATCGCCATGAAACTTGGGGAAGTTGTTCTATATACCCCAGGGAAGGTTTCTGTCCTATTCCCGTTTCTTTAATCCCTCAGGGCTCCATCCCTTGGACTTCTAAAGTTTCGATGTTAATCAAATAGCAGGATGCATGAAGGTATAATAAGTCAAGTATAAAAAGAATATCAGCTGTGGGTTTTAAATATGTCAAAATTATACTGTTTATATTTTTATGTTTTGATTTCTTGTGAAGCTATATTAATTGATTGATTTATTTGATTAACAGCTGTTAAATAAAAACAAATATAATAACCTTGTGGTAGGCAAACCTTTCAAAATTAAAAATAATTGAGTACAGTAGTAAACTACACAAAACATCAGCTGTTGTAAATTGGATACTATGTAAACTGAAAGGTTGCTGCACATTTCAATGATACAATCAAAACTCAATATTATGACCGGCGAAGCGGGTGGGTACAGCTAGTTATAAATATGATTAAGTTAGTTTCAGGATTGATTATAAATATGATAAATATCCAGGAAATATTAGTATATCAGGAAAAGGTAATTAAGTGTGTACCGGAAACTACAGATCCCTTTCAGTATCGTCCAGACCCAGAAACTTAAGTCCCAATCAGTATCGTTCAGACCCAGAAACTTAAGTCCCAATCAGGTTTAGCCGATAAGCGGCTTCAAGTGTTAAGTGAATCCTTTGACCTCAAAGACAATACAAAGGAAGAATAGCGGCCAATTGGCCAACCTTCAACAAAACACGTATAGTAAATAATTTATTACAATACTTTATAAACGTTTAAACATCAACGCTTTTAACAGTAGCAAACACTTTTTTAACATTCATTGTGTGTTGGTAGACAAAATTCTACGCTCATGTGTTAATTCTTGATAGATTTTTCAATCATAAGCAGGAATTGTTTAAAATTGAACTGTAAAATTGAGGGAATTATGAATTATTACTAGCCGATAGCCCTTACTCCGCTACGAGATGGTTCTCTACACTTGCTTACCCTTCCCACCATGATTCCTCGAAACCATCACATAAATATAAAAGCTCACGCTGCTGTCGTTCTCCTAGATAACAAAGTTTTATGGTCTAGAAAACCCTATAAGTCTACTTTAGGAGGATGTTAAGTAGTGCAGTCATGGCAGATATTAGGAGAAATTAGTTTACATTTCACAATGACAACCATTTAGCCAAGCTTTTGTGTCACATTTATGTTTTTTATCAGCTGTTTGAAATAAATTATTAAGTTGCCACTGTTACTCTTGTGAAATAAATGAAACGATGAGGCTGTTTTTACGCCTTAGGAATGGAATTTATAAAAATGCTTTCTAAGTAGGACTGTATGACACAAAAGAGTTTTATTAAATTTTATCAAATCTGTTCCGGAGATTTCGTTTTGAGTGAGAATGTATTTTTTTTAATTTTATACATTAAGATGACCATTAATATGGCGCTCGTAATACGTGAACGGTAGAATAATTTAAATGATAACAAATTGTAAATTAAATAAATCAATAAATAAAAAATATGATAAATTTGTAAATCTGATTACAAAATCAAACAAATAGTACAAAGTAGATCGATTTTAGTTAACTTTGAAATTTTATACACACATAAATTCACCCAATGAATTGGGCCTATCAAATTAAATGTCACAGCAAATTGTTAAATGAAATAGTAAAATGTTAAATGAGAACAGCCTATTCTACCTCCTTTTCACTTGGTATTTATGATTGGAAAAATAAAAACATAGTCAGAGTTAATGAAAAATAAATACAAATAAAACTAGTTTAATGTGAGGGTAACAAAAGAGTAATTTTGGTAAAAATAAATTTATAGAGTTAAATTTTCTTAAACATTTCTTCGTTCGTGTTACTGCTACACACAGACATTTTAAATGATATAGTGTCATTGTGGCGGGAAGTTTTCCAGTTCTGTTCAAGTCACTGAGTGTGTGGTATTTTACATTTTGTTCAAAAAATCTGTTCCCTCACACACAAAACGCTTCTGGAATGTCGAGATGGAAGGCACATTAGTGTTTTAGGGCAACTCAACGCAATTTTGTTTCTTCAAACCACGTGAAGAAAACACTCTACCAACGTTTGTAAACAATTAAACTACTAACACAATAAGTAAACACCAATATAAATTTCATTTAGTAAATTAAATAGTTAATATTAGTTAAATTTGTTAGTCTATTTATTCTAACGTGGTTATGAACTATCGTAATTATTACAAAGAAGTACTAGTCAAAAATGAAAAGTGCTCTTTGAGGCTTGAGAGGAGATAGAATAATTGATAATGTATTATTGTTATTAAATTCTTGATATTTAAAATCACCGATTATATATAGTGATTCTTCCATCGCTCAGCACTAGGTTGGCTAAGTTAGCATAAGGTAGTTAGGTTAGGTTAGTAAGGCTTACGTTATCGAATAATATTTAATCAAAACTAACCTAACTTAACCTAACCTAAACTAGAACTAAAGCAATAATTTAGATTCAATATTATAGGTCATAAACCTATTCGTGTTTACAATATAATGCAATGATAACCAGTGTGATATCTATTGTACAATCAGTACAATTTATATCGATTACAAATGCCACTATCAGTGTTTTAATAATATTTTTTTTGAGGACCGATATGGAACTGAAGTCTTTTATTTATAAATGTTGTAAATAATACTAACACCACTTATATTACTGTGAATTGAGTTGTCCTCAAGTTTTCATTATCTTCAAGGCGATCAACATGCACTTAGTCTACTCACTTACAAAACATTTATTCTGCAGAGGAATAAACCTGACACTTTGATTGGCTGGCACGCGAAACTATAACCTAAGCAATGACCCTGAATATGTCCAATTACGACAGTGAAACTATGGAAATTCTGGGAATTCTTCGAAAACCGTATCTAATTTTCCCGTATATTATGACAAGGTAAACATATTATGAGTTTATAACTTGAGAGAATGCCAAATAAACAGAGGGACCTTTTTGGAATGTCTCCGCATTTGGTAAAGATTGCCTACAAAATTTAGAACTAAACTTATAAACAATGTCTTTGATTTCGGTTACGTGGTTTTGACACAAAAGAGAATAATAAGCATCATCGCTTTAATTATCAATCGGCGCCTTCTGGTATTTAGGTTAGGTTGTAAGCTTTTCCACCATGGCTTGTTAGATTAGGTTTGGATATATTAGATTAGGTTAGGATTAAATAAATATAAGTTGATCTGTTAACTGCTTACATGTATACATGTAAACTATCTACTTCGTTTGACGATTAATTATTGCTAACCAAACGCGGAGACATTACCGTTAGGTTAGGTTCGGTGCGCTGGAATAAATTAGCGAGATGGATTGCTGTTTAAAAAATGTGTTACACTTTAGATCCGAATTGTTTACCAAATTACAGAATATTGTAGCTGCTTTAGCAACTGGAGAAAAATATTGAAGATCATTAGCCTTGTTAATTTTTAACTGTTTCTCCGACATTCCATAGCAAGAAGAAATTAAAATAATAGATTCGACTAATATATAATTACTGTTTGTCGCAAGCACAGACTAAGATTTGATATCGCTTAGAAAATTCAAATGATTTCTGCAGTCTCTAAAATTGGTTTAGGTATAGTGCTTTAAACCACATAGAAGAAAGAAACATAGGCCACATCCAATAGTGTGTATCGAGTATTTAATTGTCTCTGGGGATGGAATGACCAGCACCATTGTCAGCCCCTCCATTATCCTCAATGATAAACGTATAAATTAAAGATGTTCATTAGTTGTAATCTATTTATAACTGTCCCTGAGGTGTCCGCTGTAGCCATACGAAGCGATCTGTATTGTTTTTATCTATGCTAAAACAACTAAACTAATTGATGAGTTTCTCTAGATAAAAATGACGGCATAGCTTCCAATCAGAGTGAAAATAAAAATTCAACCATCAAATAAACGAACCGTGACAAAACTACGGCCACATAAGTATAGAATTACGATAACCTAAAAAAAGTGTCAAGTAAGTTTCTTTCCTAATACTGAAGTTGGAAACGACGTGTCTGATAGTAATTTTAACTTAGAAGTTGTAGTAATTCCTAGTTCAAACAATATTTAGAAGTCCCTTCAGTAAAATTATTTTTTTAATATTTTATTATTTATTTATTCATAAGACGCCGATCGTCAAGATATGGGCGAATATGGATTTTGAATGAGTGTGATGAGTGTAGATGAGCGAATGTAGTCATTGTTACAAACTAAGGTCGACTATTCCTTAGAAAGTGTCATTAATTAATAGCCCAATGACAAATGAACAGCCGGTGATTATCAGCTGATCCTTCTCAAAATGTATTGACTCTGATTGGGATCGAACTGACAACCTTTAGCACATAAAGCTGGAATTGAACCAACTACTTTACCGACGAATTTTTAAAATTGGTCTGCAGCGTAGAAATAAAATTGGAGTTTCCAAATAAATTCCAACGTCCAATTTTATTGTCAATGAAATCAAATTTTTTTTAAAATTTATTAAAAAAAAAATGTTCATATTGTATACGCGTGAAGTCTGAGACGTGTGGAAGAAGGAAATTTAGGTTAGTATAGTGGAGATAAAAAGAAGGATAGTTGTTTCTAGGTATGTTGATTATTTTCACTGTCTAAATTTGTAATTATATATCTGTTTGCATTTATAAGTACAAGACATTTCCACCATTTAAAAGGACATTACTAATGAACTTCACTGTTCATGAAAAAAAAAAAATTGGTATATAATAAATTTGTACAGTACAAAACAAATATGTAGTGAGATATGATACTCGACTTTATATGTACTGTAGTATAATGTACTGAATCAGCTTTTTCTATTTTTGATTCCCTATTAAACACCTATGGTGCTTTGAAGTTAATTATTGTAACTGCTAAGTACATTTGACTATATATTACCATAGAAGAAGTTGTTATTCAAGGGAGATTCTGTTTTTGAACTGGGTTTAATTTAATATATTTCATGGTTTTATAGTTTTTTTGTGTTTATATTTACTATTATCTTATATGTATTTATTTTATATTAAATAATTTATGTACATATTATTTAGAATTTATATTATTTATTATTATATATTTATTTACTATCTTTTTCAGTTTTGGTTATGAATGAAATAATATTAGTTTAATTTTTAAATATGGTATAGTAATAGTAGTCAATGTAATGAATGTTTAGGATTTTTGTTGGAAGAAATTAGTTTTTTTATATCTTTAATATTGGAGTCTTACCAATGATTAATGAATTAATAATGAAAAATTAATTACACGACCTCTAAATTAGACATTTCAAGTTATTTCATATCATAAGAGAAGTATAATCATAACAATTAAGTTTTATTAAAAAGGATATTGTAACAATAAATTTAAAATTATTAAAAATTTAAAAATAATTGACTGTTTCTGGTTAGCCTAATATTGTTGTTCTAAATAACATTTTTCTTTTAAATATAAAGAGTTATTCTATGAAAATAATATAATAACCTGTGGTATCATGAAAATACAAAGCAATATGTTTACTCTTTTTGTATTATTTAATTTGGTAAATAAAAGTTTACGAAAAATAGAAGGTTTGACAAAATAATTTATTATCACGTTCAAAGCATCAAAATATCACTTTTTAATGGAAAAATAACTAGCTAGAGAAACTAGCTAGGGAAATTCATTAAAGAGTTTATTAGTAATAAATGATTCATAATAAATATGCAATATTGTTTTACGAAGTAGGAACTGTTTTATTTCATAAATATTTAAAGGGTACTTTCATGCATTTAGTTTACCACTTAAAATTGTAAGACTCTTGGTTGAATATTCACATTTTGCAAACAAACTAAAGCAATTATTGAGGAAATCGAGGAAGTGATTTATTATTCTTTTAACGTCGTCTTTTATTGTTACGCCTGAAAATTGCAAAGAGAATTTAGTAAAGTTTACATAAATTATAAAAATACAAATTCGTACCGTATATAAATTGCTTAGCATGATATTATCCTATTGAACAATGTATATATTTTTTAAGCAACGAATATATCAATATTGTTTTCCATAGACCTAATCAAACTTACAACTTTTCAAACAAAAGATTATTTTATACTTCTAAGTTGCCTGATTAGTTAGTGCCTGTTAGTGATCAATATCTCTAACTTTACAGCTCAACAGTCAGCAAGTTACATACCTCTTAGATAATAGCTCAGTATTTAATATAGTGGAAGTACCCAATATCCCTGACAGCTACTAAGCCAGTTTTAAAACATAAAGTGACTTCCAGGAATCATACTGAACTGAGTTTTAGTTCAGATATGGCCTTAAGATTTGAAAATAAATAGTCTGGCACAAGATTTATTTAGAGTTGTCCCCAAATTCAACGATAATTTGTAAAGAAATCATAATAAATTATTATTAGTATATACAATTCATGCCTAACATCTTAAATACCATAGCAAACTAAATAAAACAAAATGTTTTTGATTCAGCGATAAAATAATAGCATTGACTCTTTTGAATCTTGATCAAACAATTTGATCCCAAGCTTATCTCTTCTCCTTTCATGTAGGTGTTGACGGTAAAGGAAATTCACTGGATTCCCATGATTTTTGTATTTAATTTAAAGAAGTATAGTTAGAATAGACTAAAAACAAGACAGTATATTGATTTTAATGCACCCCTCATATTTAAACATTTTTTGTGTATTAAATCTATGAAATATTTTACTTTGTGTATTTAATGCATGTTTATGACATTTTTCCTATGTTGGATTAAATATTTAGTTTTATTAATAGAACAACAATATACATCCATAAAATCAATACAAATACTATTATAAATAAGTATAATAACTACAAATTAAGATATAATTAAAATTAAAATAATCTAAAAGGTATATAACTGTTTAAATAATGTTCACATGTTCCATATGTTTATAAATTGTTTCTTGATGCCTTTCGAAGGAAAATCATTTTTAGTTGCTTGTTGATTTTAATGATGAAAACCTTTTTTTTCAAAAGGCCTCAAACACAGTTTATAAATTTTATTGGAATATGTCAGTATAATTTCAAAAAGATCATACATAATATATCCAATATGTAGTTCTCTTCACCATTATAGCTCTTAATAATTTATGAACTAATTAAATGTAAAAGTTGCCAGGTTGCAATATCACCCACTGATGGAATCAGTCTGCAGATCACATCCCACCTGTCACTAGTGTAAATGTGATTCCGTTTGTGTGACTTATCTACACTCTAACATCTAAAAATGGATTGCTTCCACAAAATTAGGTTTTGTTGCATTTAATTATTTTTTATTTATCCACGTATTAATAAATGTACTGTGGTATTTAAATAAATCAACTAAGGCCCCTGCATGCTCCGCGTGCCAACTCTATAACTAGCCTAAGTTGTGTAGTGTTTTTTCTTTACATTACAATCTTACATTATTCAAAACTAAAATATTTTGCCAAGTTACAACATTCTAAGCTTGCTAATCACATTAATAATGGTAAAAAAAATATTATATTCTTACTAAAAATCAGGAGCTTATAAATGTTATTTGTGCAAGGTTTGAAGGTCCAAAGGTTTAACACTTTTAGCTCATAATGATTACAGCACAAAATATTGTTTCTTCATTTTAGGACACGTCATATTTTTATATATAATTTTTGACATTTAGAGGCCTGTGAATCATCTAACGTCCTATTAAAAATTTTTTTAAAGCATGAAAAGATTTATTCTGTCCATAAATAAAATAAATAGTGTTGGTGTCTGATTCAATACTTTTCTACAAGTAAACATTAAACTTTCTAATACGATAAGGATAGTTTTTATTGCAGAACTGTTACACTCTAAATATTGATTTAAATTTCCCTAATAACTTATTTATTTTAATTTTCAGCTTGTATTTAGTATGCACTCTTATTACAAAAGTAAAATGTGAAGAATAACGAAACTATGATCGGCAAATATATTTTGATTTTGGTAGGTTTTGTTCTTAAGTTTTATTACACTGGTGTTATAATAATTGTAATTTTCTTGTAATTTATATCGTGAAAAGGATTATCATTTGAAGGGTTACATATTTATAACAGTATATTTTACTGTAACTGTAAGGTAAATCCTTCGTCTCTCATGTAAGGAGAAATTTGTAACAGTCCGTACAAAACAACAAAATTACAGTGTCCACAATATAACTACTGTACACATTAAAATGTACTTAGGAAAACCAGTTTTTTTGTATAAATAATTATTCTTACTTGTTTTTTTAACGTAAAATTTTTATGTTTTCATGAATGCTGTATACTAAATTTCAATTGCATAAGTCACGGTCAAATAAATGCATTCATAATATGCAGAAAGTACATATCATTATTAGCAATAAGAGCAAGTGTCTTAAGTATAAATGTAGCATTGTTCAGTTCACCGATTACACTGTCTATGACGATTATAAGCTTCCAATTTCATAACCTGAACAACATCTGGTAGAGTAAATTTCTTATCTAATTCCTAAATCTTTGTCAATGGACAATCTTCACAAACTAACGGTTGATTTTGGATTTTCATTCAAAGTTGCTGCAATTTCAGGATTTCTACTAAACAAATTGAAATCATTTTAAACGAATTAATTTTTTACTTTAAAACATATATAGGTACAAAATATGTTATGTACTTATTTACTCAAATTTAAACCTATATCTGAAACAAATAGATCCCACATGTGCTGACGATTGGCAGTCCCAGGATGTTGTCTAGGGATTAGAACTGAGTAAAACGTCAGAAATTATATTATGGGGTGTCTAATTTTAATTTTCCTCGCATTCAATACAACGAGACCAAAATATGTTTGTCGTAAACCCTAATGAAGAACTATTGTGTCGGGTTTTCTGTTTTAAGTTGAAGTCAAGGCCCGAGTGCTGTCCTGGTTGGTAGAACTGCCGTGAAGCGTTTAGATGTGCTATTCTGTGTGTTGTAATTAACTATGAAATATATATATATATATATATATATATATATTTATTGATGGATCTTTTATTATAACAGGTATTTAAAATATAATATAAGTTGTAATGTACATATATATCTAATCAACTTAGTGTAATGATAACAAATACTAAATCTAACACGAAGACAATTTAGAGTCATCACTAATCCAGTGAAACAAGCCATTATAATTTGAAGCTTGCAACTGTCAATCCAGCTCATTGCGCATGTAACACACGCATCTGCCAACCTTATAGACTGAATTTGACCTTGACAAATCACAGTAATCTGGAACGGCAGTATCTGCATTCACACGCTATCTGTTGTTTAAGTACTGAAGTATAACACCACACCTGCATTTCGTTTGCGGCAAAACCCGCCTAACACTACTAATTAAAGCACAATATCGCAGCGCATAAAAGCTACTACATAATTTCCACTCCTTTTCTACAATGTCCTTCACATTGGAAGTGTCAAAAAATGGAAAGGATTCTATTGTATATAATAAACATAAATACCGTGAATATTACACTGTTAAAAATGGTGGGAAGTGCTTAGGAAGAAACTGTAAAGCTTCAATAACAACAAACTGTGAAAAGTCGGCAATTTACTCAGCCAAAGAACTACACACCGGGCCTCATCCAGTTACTCTAAGAACTCTAACTCCTCCGCATCATAAACAGGACCATCTTACTACGACTCCTTTACGTAGTAACGTAGAAGAAGTGGATTCTCCCAAAATACTTCTCTCGACCTCCAGTACACCCATTTCTTTCTGTAAGATATCTTCTATATATAAAAAATATCTTCTAAGAAATACTTCTCATGAATTACATCTGAGAAATGGAGGAAAACACCTACTCTCCAACCTAATTGTAAGAAAACTGACCAGTCTACATGTGAGCTGTTACAACGAGGGGCGCTGTGAAGTGGTTGATTTGTCGGCAGATGGATCACGGCAACAGTCTCCAACCGATATGACGTATGCCGGGGCCGTCTCCAGGACAATATCTGCCAATAACCAAGGCCGCTTATCTTCTGATGGTTGTGATCTGTTCAAAGGTCAAGAGCCTCTTACCTCTAGTCAGTCTTCTAATATGCCTATTAAACCTAATTTTAGTAAACCTACAATGTGTAAAAACCATTTTTTAAAGAACGTATGTTTACAAAGGAAAAAAGTTTAGGAAGACCATGTAATTTACCTATAATACATAAAAGAGGTTATCATGCAATAAATGAAAGTAGCCCTGATGGAAATATTTTATTTTTAAATATTCAAGGTTTGAGAGTGTAAAACTTTCTCCTCCAACCAATTTTACTTCCTCTGAACTTGTAATTGTTTAAAGGTTAATCACAACTGACTATCATAAGTAATGAGAAATCATTTGAAATTAATGACTCGCTTAGCTAGTGAAGGAAACCAAGACCTGGAATAACTATTGACACTGGTGAAAGTACAACACATATTAATTATTTTTACAGCATTCCATCTTCATAACCCCTTCCAAAATATTACAACTATCTTATCCTAATTTATACTATACATTGAATACGTATACTATAATTTATACGTATTCAATGTATTCATTTCGAACAATTTCAAAATTTAAACGTATTGATGAATTAAGCCTATTATTAATATTATTTTAAGGAGAGGCCGATCCTTTTACTCTGGCTATTCCTCATAGCTGTGTGTCAGACAGAGTAACCAACACAGTATAAGTTTGATATAACTGATAAGAACTTCCAGTAAGGCAAGGATTCGAACCCGCGCTATCCCTATCTGAGACATGTTCAACACCACCACTCGGCCGGTGTTGAAAACAGTAACACACACCACGTCAGTTGATTGATTGGCCGAGCTTTAAGGCGAGCTCTGATTATTGCTGGTGTAAATAATTTATGGTGTTTTTTGCAGTTGGCAGCTGTAAAAAAATGCAAAGTCAGAGAACTTCTTAACACTATACTTCATAACTATCAGATAGTAAAAACACTTTATATTCATAAAATGACATTAGTAAGTTCAAAATAAAAAACATGTTTTGAACATATTTTGTGTAATAAGTAACTAGTAATTAAAAAGTAACCTAATACAGCCATTTTGACAAACATACATACATTTTTAAAAACTTAATTACAATAGTGAAATGAGAGAAGCTAAAGAATAAAACAAAACAGCATTTAACTTTTTCAGGGTGGAAGCTTTTAATCGACTGAAAAAGAGTGCTTTGAAATAACGTGTAATTTACAAGTGAGAAAAATAACAATTTTCCAACCATTAAGAAAAACGTAAATAAATATATGAGCGCAAAAAGAAAGTTGGTGCCATTAATAGAAACGGCGCATTTAGATATCATCATTTGCTTTATCAAAGAGATCAAACAATATACAATTTTTTTTACGCTTAAAGTTAATATTGACAGGATTTTTTCTTTTTTCTTAATAAACTTGGATAGTATAAACTGAGCATTTAGTATTTATTTTCTTTACAGTATGATATTCAGAAATGAGGAAATTATATAAGGGAAACCTATTCTAAGATACACAATATGGAATTGTTTACTATATTTAATAGGACACTTTTTACTAAATTCTTAAGCATAAAAAGAACTGAACAAATTGTACAAACTGGTTCGGAGAAATTGCATAAGTCCATTCTTTGTATTCCCTATCTAATTAATATTAATGCTCTATTTTCATCATTATCATATATGCTAACCCATTGATTTTTGTGTCGAACGATCGAGTGATACACAGCACATCCAATAAATGGATATATTTCATAACCCATAGTGGGTATGAGGGCAGGTGTGCCCCAATGTATAGTTCTCACATCATCTCCTATCCACCAACAATTTATGCTCAATTAGGACCAAAATGGTGTACCTTGAATCAGGTCAGTACAATATTTGTACGCGTATTATATCCTGTCAAACAATAAAGTATTTCCACTTGAGACCCAAGAGGTGATACTTGAATAAAGTACATTTGAATTTGATAAATACATCGTGACCTGTCTTACAATAATGTATTTCCATTTGAGACCCAAGTGGTGATACTTGAATAAAGTATATTTGAATGTGATAAATACATCGTCACCTGTCTTACAATAATGTATTTCCATTTGAGACTCAAATGGTGATATTTGAATAAAGTACATTTGAATGTGATAAATACATCGTTACCTGTCTTACAATAATGTATTTCGACTTTGAGACCCAAGTGGTGATACTTGAATAAAGTACATTTGAATGTGATAAATACACATTATTGTATTTATGTAAGTGAACGTGTTCCATTCATGTGTAGTGTGTATTTATGTGTAGTGAATGTGTTCCCACCCACCCGCCCATACACATACAATGGCATTGACCCACACGCCCGCCCATACAGTGGCACTGACCCACCCGCCCATTCAAGATAATTGTATGGAGCTCATTGAGTATAAAGTGATGTCAAATAAGTTATGGGTGTCCGCGCGTCAGACGGTTTGCCATACAAGGTGGCCGACTCACACGTGCCTGGCATAGAGACCCACCGCGTTTTATTATTCCGTGAAGACCGCCATAATCTCGGTAACTACCCAACGTGTAGACACGTAACTCTGGTCACTCGTGACCCCCTACAGGAAGAGGATCCTTTGTGGGGCAAACCCGATGGTGGACGATTCTATTATACATGGGTTAAAAATTTACCACGACCAATTGAAAGAAATGTCAAATACACTTTTCTCATCATCGTGGTTGATTCATACCAAAATTCTCATACGATCGAATACCCATATATATGTGACTCCCTTGCAACAAATAACTACAGGAGTTAAAAAAAAAAAAACACACACACATTAATAATAATAATAATAATAATAATAATAATAATAATAATAATAATAATAATAATAATAATAATAATAATAATAATAATAATAATAATAATAATAATAATAATAATAATAATAATAATAATAATTTTGATTTTTTTTTCATTTATTTATTTTCTTTCTTTGTACAACAGATAATCTACAAGAAGTCTATTTTTTATTTATTCCTCTAGCCAATGGCTAATAGTAGGAAAAATCTTATTTTATAAATACATTTGCTATAATATTTACGATCCCCCCCATAAAATACATATTTACCATTTATTTCTTTACATTGTTACTTTTCAATTAGTACTATATCATTATTCAGTTTTGTTTTCCTTCTTCTTTATTAACAAACTTGCTAAGTTTTCTTAACATTTATACACTCCAAAAGATATTAATTAGATAAAAAGATTAAATCAACATTCAATACAAAAAATTATTAATTAATTCAAAACCAATATCTTAATTATGATTCCAAATACATATAAATATGAAAAGTAATGCAAGATAATATAGCTTAAACACATTCAAGATAAAACAAAACACAATAGAACACAGTATATTATTTATAAATACCTTGACCACCAATCGACTCCCAATAAATATGAAATATAACGAGAGTAAATATATAACTACAATACACAGTAACACCAACAACACAAACAATACATCAACTATAACAATAATTATCATCAGTGGAAAATTCATTTACAAACAGTTTGCAAAGTATTTAAGGCACAACAAAGTTCAGGTTCTAATAGTGTAAATGTTTGGTACTGTACCAAAGGCACTGTGGACGGACTGACTGTACACTAAAGAGGGTGAAATCAAAAAAAACATAACTTGAACGAGTTGCCTTCCTGCACATGGTTTTCATATGCAACCAGATTAATTTGTGGGTTATGTTGACAAATAAATGATATGATTCTGAGTTGTTAAATATGATTGTATTATCATATTATTTGTAAAAATTGTGTGTCAGTGTATGTGTGATGAACATTTCTTTGTGTTTGGTGTTACTTGCTAATTAACCCAAGTGAGTTGGATGTATAAACCTAAAGTCATTTTTGGTGTTGGTTCGGTAAGTAATGTATATTGATGATGTAGGACTAATATTTTCATGTTATGTTTGTAAACTAATGAATAGTTTTTAAGGTGTGTTATTTAAACTGGCTGTAATTGTGTAAATGTTGTAAATCTAGGGTAATAGAGTTAATTAGTGATGATTACTAAATTCAAGAGCATAGCCTACCCTAATTATTGTAATGCCCTTTGCACTTGATATTGTCCTATGCCTCAAATTATATTGTACAATCACGCTGAAGTTCCTATAAATCCTCATTGAAATAATGTTTACTTAGGTCTAGATTCTAGCCAAACAATCAAATTTCTTAATTCCTAAAACGTCCAAATGAATACTACAAAACATAGTACTCTTTCCAATACTTGTTATAGACATTTTTAAATTGTATTTTACATATTCAGGGCTAAATAGTCAACAGTATTCCATACTGAAACATACTTGGCCACAAGAGAAAAATAAATAATCTCTTTGTGCTTACAGAAAAAAGTTGTCCAATCCTCCTACACTTAAACAGTACTATTCGTAGGCAATTTGTTAGATAGGCTATATGTGATTGAAATTTCATAATCTGATCTAAATTTATTATCCAAGATGTTATTATAGTGTTACAAAATGGAATAGATTTACATGAACCAACAGTAATTTTGTGTCAAACAAAACCACCTTGATTATTGGCATAACAGTTCGAGCATATTTTTTCTATTGGCAAACTAATATTTATTCTATGATTTCTAAAAATTATAACCTATAGTTTTCTTATGAGTTTAACAAATTGAATTGTTAAAAAAATATTTTAATTACCAATCAAAATCTTTCTGTACTATGGACATACCTCTATTAATATTCATTATGAACTAATATACATTATGTTATCATCCTGCATATTGTAATATTTTACTATGTATTTTTAAATTTAGCAAATCATTCACATATATGATAAAATAAGGATCGGTGATATTATACTCCCCTGTATTTAAGCCAAATTCCCGATTGTAACTATCACTAACAATATGTCCTACAGGACGTGCAATCTTTGTCCCTATTTTTGGAAATAAACAGTAAAAAATGACAATATGTTTACCTTTTATTCCTATATTAGATATTTTACTGAGCAAAATATTGTAATCTACTATATCAATATGCTTGTTAGGATCCGTAGCAACAGCTATTACAAATTTATTTTCATTGTAAAGCCTTATTAATAATCATTAGTCAAGTATCTCCAAAAGGTCTATTGTAGATTTGCCTGTACACACCAAATTGACTTTCACTGATTATTATCATTTTCACATAAATATCTAGTTAGTTGGTCATTAACATAAGCACCCAATCTTCATTATAATTGATATGACACCAATAGGCCTATAGCTATTAAAATCATTCTTAGTAATTCATCCATTTCATAAAAATAGGCCTACATATGTTATATTTCATTTCCAGATGAAATTAACCAGTTTCAAATATTCTTTTAATTAATGGATGAGAACGATGTTTTAAATATAATAATTATTTTGTATAATCTTGTGGCCTTAATGTATCTGGTCCAGGCAGATGTATCTTTACATTTATTTTTCTTATAGCTACACATAAGTATATTCTCATTTATAGGCCTAAATAACATACTCATCTTACTCCCTATAATAATTTAACCCTCTTTCAAAAGCTGTTATCTAGATTAAACGACTCTCAGTAAAATTGTTTTATAATAATAATAATAATATTATTGTATTATTAATAATAATAATAATAATAATAATAATAATAATAATAATAATAATAATAAATAATAATAATAGACACCAGAAATATTCACACGTCACCTGGACCAGGAAAACAACCCATATCACACTACTCATTTAGTATCTAAAAACATTATTTTAAACAAGATGTAAGAACAAAAAGATGGCACAGTGAAAAAGAGAAGAAGCATCGCACTTAATTACATCCAATTTATTTACCATAATCTTTGAAAGTATAAATTTTGTTGCTATTTTGAGTCAGAACACTGTTAATGTACTCTTAAAATCAAAGTTAAGAGATTCAGAACCCCTTCACCATGCAGAGTTGATATCTGTGATAACATTTATTTTTATTTACATTCCGGAATTTTATTTATTCTTATAAATTACCAAATCTAAGCAAATAAAACTTTAAACATTTTTCATAACAAATTCATCTACTTTCTACATACTTTCTAAATATTAATACTATTTTTATATTAGTTTTCAGGACACTGATGCTTAGACATATGGTTCTCAACCAGAATCCATTTTAAGGACTCCGAGGAACCTCGCCCTAATTAAATTAAGTAATTACTCACGTTGATTTTTATGAAAGTTTGTAAGTACATTGTTAAATAGTTTGTGAAAAATCATATTGCATAGTGTTAGAGATAACAAATAATTAAATGATATATATATATTTCTAACCAAATCAGTAAATAAAATATGTAGGAAGAATTTGCCAATTTATTTTATTAATTCACATTTACAATCTTCAGCTCACTAGAACCACAGAGGCTTCGAAATATTGTTTCCACTGTTCTGTGGACGGTAAGTTTGCATTAGCAAAATCAATCCTCAATAATTTATTTGTTTTTTTCTGTTTGTATTAACTTGTGTAACTTTTTTACACTACTAGTCTATATTTTTAACATACAAATTCAGTTAATTTAAAAGGCCTTAAACTATATCCTTAATAATAAATGCTTGGTTGTTATTTCACGTCTAGTATGGTTGTAATCAAACTTTTAAATACGCAGTATGAATAAACCTTTTTGGATATTTTAATCATATTGCTAAGACATAAGATTATTCTCCTTACTTGACCATATGTAATTCACAAATTATTACATCCTTTAGGAAACTCATTATTTGATTCATAAAATAAGATCCGATATTGCACGCACAAATTGTTTGGGGAATTGATGAGAATAAGACCCTCAAACCCGTAAAATTCAAATCAATGTTAATTTTACCACTGACCAGTTTTGAATTGAAACAGTCATTCTATATTAAAAGGCATAAAAAATAATTCGTTAATGAAACCACATATCTTGTTGATGTTGACTGATGTTTGGAAAACATTCTCTATTAAAACTTATAATGTACCACCTACCAAGGGGACATTATTCATTATGTAGCGGCCACACTATCTAACCCCTTGTGATTACGTGTCTTTGATCTGTAACTACGAGTTACTATTAATCCTGCTAAAGTCCTCTTTGTTAATTTTGTATTTACACTCAACCCACTAGAGACTTAAATGCTCTATTTATCGGTACAAAGTGTATACTCTACAAAATAGTAAATTACGTAAATATTTAAAAAATATTTAAACGAGTATAATACTACAACTAAATGTATATTTTTACTAAAAAATACTCATAAATTAAACAAAAGTGTTTATTTTATATTGTTTCCCTTCAATATAAATGGTTTTAAGTTTTTACCTCATTGATGCAAATCAATTTCTATAAACCTCCCCTTCGCACTGTAACACTCCTATTATCTCAAAATTTAAAATATTGAGGTTGTTATTTCATACTTAATATTCTATAATTTAATATAATATTTATTAATGTAATATTGTATAATATTATGTATAATTTAATATTCTATAATATAGTAATTTGTTTGGATAGAATAGATGTAACAATATATTAAAACAAGTTAAAACACTTAGCAGCTACTAACCAAAGTTTATTTTTGTTATAAAATACTTCAAATCTAAAACGAACTTGTTAACGTAATAACTACATTGATCTTACGTATAACACAACAATATCCTATCCAGAATCTGTAAAAATCTCACATCAGTCTTAATCTAGCTTATTTGTTTGGAGGTCAATAAATACTTATAAGAATATTTTTATATATATATATATATATATATATATAATATATATATATATATATATATATATATATATATAAAATCTAACAACAAACTCAGAATATGGTAATGCAAATTAAAATCTCGAAAAAAACCTGGGCAATCTTATAAAAAGTCTCATTAAATATTTATAATAAACTATATTTTCTTAAGTTTTACTGTTATTTCAAGTTGAAAAATATAATAGTATGAGATTAGCACACAATGTAACGAGCCGGGTTTATATACATTTAAATTCCACGAAACAAGTACTTTGTACTTTTCATTACGTACATGTTCACCACCAACAGACGTTTTATTATGTTTGACCTGTGAGAACTTCACTCACAGATGAACACATTTTGTTATTCTATGTAACTTGTAGGAAATAATATAAAGAAAATATAATTAGATGTGTATTATTCATATTACATTACGCAATATCATTTATTCATACTTTTGTACTTTTAAACATTCTTTTTGAGCTATGTATAGCAAAAATAAAATTTATAATTTTCTTTTTCATTAGATGCAAAGTGATTTATATTGACTTATTAACAATTAATCATATTTTTACGAACTCGAAAATGTTGATATATTTTTATTTTCTCACTTAGTGAAGTATTAAATAAACAATTTAAGTTATAATTACATGTTCTGATTAATAATGTGGCTATTAGTGTATACAGTTAATAATATATAATAATATTGGGAGTCTATTATGTAAACTAAATATTTGTAGAACAATTTATCGTATTTTATAGCATAAATGTAACTAATCAGTTATTTGGAATATTTCCTTAATAACTGTAGACTTAATAACTGTAGAAGAATTTTACATTTAAAATGTTTAAATTAGACATTTGGCCAATCATATTATTTATTTGGTTTCTAAAATCATCCAAACATTTAGTTGTCGACTTACATTCTTACATATGAGACGCCGACACAACGTTGTTGGTATTTTAAGGCGAATATGAGTGGTTAATGAGTGTAGGATGAGTGTAGTCTGGTTACTAACTGAGTACAACTGTTCCTCATAAAGGGCAATTTATTAATATCCCAACAACCAGGGCAACTAAGGGACCAACAGATTTACGTGGAATCCGAACCACGTAGTGCTAGTCTGATTTTCAGCTAATTGACAAGCCTGATACTCAGTTATCTCCCACACACAACATCCGGACAATAATTACCACCCAAAATGGACACCCCAAACTTCTCTAGTAGTGTCCACGCTGATAGCAACCATCAAGTGGACGCTATGTCGGTATTAAGAGTTCCGAGCATCCAACCTATCGCCTACAATCTCCCAAACACTTTGTCCCCATGTATATGGGTTACAGCACTGTGCCACCAGTGCCGACTGGCAGTGGTACCAACTCAAAAAAAAAAAAAATAAATAAATAAATAAATAAATACTTTAACATTTAGCTCAACAAATATAATTCATAATTGTACTGTACATAACTTACTTTGACAAGGTGATAATAAGTTGAAAACCGGCAAATGACATTTTAGTTCATGACTTAAACATCATTTGGATCGTAAACATTAGCATAGAGTAGTTCCTATCTAATTATGGCAAAACAAGTAATCGAATCAGATGTTAATGTCCAAATATTAGTTGTTATGCTAAATGTTTCGATGCATACTCATCGATATACCAGTGGGATACAAATTATTCCACGGTATTGGTTGTGGACTGGCAGTTTTACTAACTCAAAAATAAATACTTTAACATTTAGCCCAAGAAATATAATTTTTAATTGCATAGATTCCCAATCTTTTTTTTCTATAAAGATGATCCTGGTCTAGATTGCTAAAAGTTCTGCTATGGACCAGAAATATACAAGTGCATCGTTTACTTGTTTAATCAGTTCTCATCAAATTCAATTTAACTAATACCTTTCCGCTAAACAATTGAATTCCATCAATAGGTTAGTTTTAGAGAATTGTTCAGTGTTTGTTGTAGTACTTTTTATCTTATTTAAAGCATTTGGAAAAAATTGTAATGGTTTGTAGTTTAGTTAATGTTTTTACATCGGTGTTTAAATTTAACTGTTGAAAGGCAATACAGTTTATTCGTATGCCATGATCATATCTCAACTAAACAATTAACATCAAGTGTTTGAAAACTTTAAAGTTGCATGTTGCTTTTATTTTTTTAGAACAATTCATAGTCATAAAGAGGTTAACATATTATTTAAAATTAGCAATCAAATGCGAAGTATAGTATCATACAAATTATTTTCTTGCCTTTTGAAAGAAAACTAGAACTAAAATTTCGACTCAATTGCTCAGACAAGTGGCAGACTAAACAATTGTTGGTAGACAAGTCTCTCTGGGGAAATACAGGTTGTGTGAGTCACCATTTATCAAACTCAACCTTTTGTACCTTTAAAAGTTCTTTATGGTTGATTGAAAAATGTATTTTATCCTTTTATCTATCCTATGGAATGCTGGCAAAAATTTTATTTATTAATATCTGTGTGCTGGATGTGGAAATAGTGTGATATGGACTTTATAGCTCAAGCCACTCATATTTTTTGTAAAATTTTTGTGAACTGCTGTAATGTTACTAGGGTAAAACCTGTTTTATAGCATGTAAATAAATAAAATAAAATATTGTATTTTAAAATTAGTACTTAAACATATAATATGTTTTTTTAGTAGCATCTTATAAGTCTTTAGTTTGATCTACAACTCATATATACTTCCTTCTTTAAAGTAAAAATAGGCCAAAACCATTCTTTAAACCTTGGAAATTAGTGATATAATGTGAAATGGTTGTAACTTTAAAAATATATTGTAAAGATAAGGGAGCTAATAAGTAATGTTCAACATACCGGGCCCCATAATTGACTTTAATACTTTATAGTAATACAAACTGTATAGTCATACATAATAGTATAATATCATAAAAGAGTAGGTATATACTATATATATTTTTCCCAGCCATTCCTACTCAATAAAGTCCAGATGTTTTTAAATTCCATACGACTCTTTATTGAAGAGAAATGACTTGGAAACAGTATAATGAGTTTGTTAATAATTCTAAAATGTAAGAACAATACAATAATATTATTATCATGTAGTAAACAAAGTCATAATTTACCCGCACTAAATAGTTTCTTGAATGAAATATACTCTCAGAAAATTATCACAAGAAACTTTTAATAGATTTCAGTTTTGAGGATCATATTTTTAAATATATAATTCCGAGACTTTTTTTAAATTAAAGATCAGTATATTTAAAACGTATTTTATTAATTTATTTTGTTTATCACTGGATATGGAACATTTAATTATTGGTAGTATTTTCATAGATACTACGATATTTTATACGCAGTTTCTTTTAGAAACCAAGTTTTTGCAGACAAATGTTGCCTACAAAAACCTGCCTTCAAAGAGAAACTACACTTATTTGTTAGCTTATAAAAATGAATTAAAAAATTAAGCGTAAAAAATTAAGAAAACAATTTACAAATAATCAATTTCCCATCCATAATTTCATATTACATCGGTGTTATACCGCATTATTAAAATCAATCTAATTCTATTATTGTAATGTCTTGATGTATTATAAAGTAAATTGTGATTTATTATATAAAATCAGGTTAACAAAATAACATCATCTACGTAAATTTGAAACCACAGCTGGAAATCTCACAAACTGATGTCTTCAAGTTAAACAAAATAACATCAGCAGCGTAACATTCAAACTAAAGTTAATGATTCCATGAACTAATGTCCTCGGGCTAAACAAAATAACATCAGCAACGTAACATTCAAACTAAAGTTAATGATTCCATGAACTGATGTCCTCGGGCTAAACAAAATAACATCAGCAGCGTAACATTTAAACTAAAGTTAATGATTCCATGAACTTATGTCCTCGGGCTAAACAAAATAACATCAGCAACGTAACATTCAAACTAAAGTTAATGAATCCATGAACTGATATCCTCGGGCTAAACAAAATAACATCACCAACGTAACATTTAAACTAAAGTTAATGATTCCATGAACTGATGTCCTCGGGCTAAACAAAATAACATCTGCTACGTAACTTTCAAACTACAGCTGAAGATCCCACAAATTGATGCCTTGTTTAAAAAAAACTCGGGAAATAAGTCTGTATTGAAAGGGAACCGTGACCTTGCATATTGAGTAGGTCCTGTCGAGAGGTTTCTCAAATAAATACATTACAGCTTCGCAAAGAACTTCTATCATTTTCCCGCACTAATATTAATTTAGTTGTAATTACGCATTAGAATAATTGCTAACTTAATATTGAACAGAAACTTAATATTAACTTTTTGCAGTAATTCATAGTGTTAATTTAACTGTATTATTCTTGTAGTTGGTATACATTTTCATTTAGGTTCATTGTAATAAGTAAAAAACGAAAAAAAACTTAATGTAAGTGATATACTTCTGATACTATATGTATATTGAAGTATAGTTATTTATAGATTATAATATAACAATTAAGCTCAATAATTTCAGTAAGCTAAGCTTAAATTACAGGAAGAACTAGCCAGAGTAATTTACTAGGAAAATTCAGAACAAACTGGAGTATACTGATTAGCTGGCAACAATTGATATGGAATCGAACTACCATTGTTTTGTTCGGCTTTGATTGAGGATTTCAGTCCATTTCATCTTCCTATTGTTCTAAGCCTGATGATTTAACGTACTGTGTTCCACATTGTACGAAGTTGATACAATATAAAGGGGTTTTAATGCATTTTATAAAGTTTAATTTCAAAATAATTACTGTACTATTAAATTATCCTTATTATACATGTTATTAGTTTTGTCACATTCATTGACGTAGAATGTGTACTAAACAATATAAAATTTCATAGTTCAGTACACATTCTATAATCCTTTATAGAATATACACTATCCTTTATATATGGTATATTCTATTGGCTCAGTGGCTAAGGCTTCGGACTGCGGAGGTTGGCATCAAACCACTGCCCAGCCATACACGTAAAGTTTCATTCACCCTCCCACCCATACACGTACAGTAGCATTAACCCACTCGCCCACCCATACACGCAAGGTGGCATTAATAAGTACGAAAACACAATAAATTAAGTACACAAACACAACTTTCACCAGAATAGGCCATGCTTATAGGCATTAATCTTCCTTCTTGAATATGGTTCTGACCCACCTGCTGACACATACACATACAGTGGTACTGACCCACCCGCCCACCCATACACGTACATTGGTACTTACCCACCCATCCACCCATACACTACAGTGGTAGTGACCCACCCGCCCACGGTACACTGGTACTGACCCGCCCACCCATACACGCACTGTGGTATTGACCCACCCTCCCACCAATACAAGTACAGTGATATTGACCGACCCACCCACCAATACACGCACTGTGGTATTGACCCACCGGCCCACCTATACAATTACAGTGGTATTGACCCACCTGCCCACCCATAAACGCACTGTGGTATTGACCCACCCATCCACCCATACACGTACAGTGGTACTGATCTAACCGTCCACCCATACACGTACAGTGCTACTGACCTATCCGCCCATTCATACACGCACTGTGGAAAGACTAATTGAATATGAATTAAATATAGTATATAAAACATTTCCTACTAAAATATTTTTTAATTAAAGGAAAGGATAGATTTTGTTATATAATAGAATAAATTCTCGTCATCCCTATGGAATAACATTGCTCAAAGTAACTATTCAATAACAAATGAATGTACATACACTAATTATTTTGTTTATCTAAAATTATTACATTTATAATTATTTCGTATTACTTGAGAATATACTTGTTAACATCAGATAAGTATAATTGATTGTACACTGAACACTGTTATGACATATTCATTAGAGTACTTTCCAGTAAAGATATAATGAACTTAAAATTGAACACACTAAATTTAAACAGATGATACCAATTGAAATATGCTTACAAACCTAAATATAAATGTTTAATATTACAATAATTAAGATCCCTGATTACTTCCACAAAATTCTGAGTAATGAAAATTTAGTATTTCAATAAACATCCTAACTAAACTGCAAAATTATTTATAAATATCACTAATTGTTAATTTAATTAAAGGAGCCCTCAAAGCAATGAACGCACACCATATATTTAATAGATATAATCTGTCACAGCACATGGGTAAACAAAAAATTATCATAAAGTGTATAGTTAATAATTTCAAACAAGTTAGTATTATTTTAATTAATTTTTATTTACTACCTATTTATTTTTTATTTTCTAAATTCTTGTTTAAGAAGTAAAGAGGAAGGCCCTCGCAATATAACTGTACCATTTAACAACAAATAAATTATACACGAATGTATTACTCAATGAAAGAAAATATTTAATTAGCTATGTTATTATTTTAATGAATTAATATTTCAAACAATAAGACGAGTTTTCATCAAAATATATCAACAGATACATAAGTTAAACTATATTATATCCTAGTTCCTTACAATAATAGTTAGTATATACTAAATATAATTTTTTCATATTCATTCACTTTTCCTGAAGACACTTTTTTTGACAGTTTGACACTGACATTCCAGAGATAAACGAAATAAGGTTTGTAGAATATTTAATTACTAAATTAATAATATTAATTTTCATTCATGTTACTTTTTTATTATATCTTTATTCCTCCCTAATCATGATAAAACTGAATGTTATACTATTTGGCCAAGCAGACTGTTTGCTTGAGTTTTTATTACAGTCAAACTATTATCTCACAGTAACTCTGTGATATTGTTAGTCATACTTGTACCAAAATTCTCTTAGCAAATTACCTTGCATCCTAAAATAAAACACGAATAAAATATTTGTTACTTTATTAGGGTTTTAGTTTAAGATTTGAGACATAACTTATATGTGTTATGTAATATAAATCCGACTAAAAATATCATTAGTTGATATAGATGTCATTTAATTTTAATAATTAAAAAACACTTGGACTGTACCAAATTCAATCTTCATGAAGGGGTTATTTATGAAATTATGGAATATAACCATCAACATTTGTTCAAATACTTCATCATATTTTAATATACAATTTAAAGTGCCACTTTATTATATTGGGGCCACTCCCTGGAAAATTAGTTTTTGGATCGAGGTAGCAAAAATTACTCTCGCCACAATTTTAATTGTTATGTTACAGTCAAAGTAGATTATTATACTTGTGTCATATTATAATCTTACTCGTGAATTCATAAAATAACTAATTTTCTAACTCTAGCTCATGTCATATTTTAACAATACGTAAAACCAATTTATGTTACCAATTAATGTTTCTTTACTTTTGAAATTTAACGCTCCATAAATTTGATCTCTTTTTATAGAAAAGGGTATTTTTTGGACTTGTTATGCTAATTATATTACTACGTATATTTATGTTGTAGTGTAAATTAACAAAACTCATATATATTGTTAAATTAAGATATGGACACAAAAAACGTCGTGTCCATATCTCAGAATAAGCTAAAGCCAGCAGATTGTGGTTCTACGTTACATTTTGTGATGTTCTTAAAAAAATCACTTAAATTTTCAACTTGTATTTTTTATCTCATATAAAAATATATTTTGTTTCCCAATGAATGCCTCCATTCTACATATTACACACAGATTTGATTACATAACCTCGATCAACTGAAACACATAGATCAGTACACGTAATCTGAGCGATGCATCAGATTATTGTGTCGGTCGCACTAATTGCATCCTGAAGATTACATTCCTGAGCTTCCCCTCCTCCGAGGAAGCCTTAAGCATAGCACAATATAATCTAATCCGTATGGTTTAGTGCTATTAGGTTGGCCAGGAATTCGAATATGAATACGTCATAATAGAAAGAAGAAAAAAAAAACAAATAACAATAATTTGAAACGAAATTTATTGGTTAAATCTGGTATATATACCAAATTAACAAATACATTATATTTTTCTATGTTTAAGGCTTCCTTGGAGGAGGGGAAGCTTAGGAGAGTAACCTTCAGGATGCAATTAGTGTGACCGATACAATAATCTGATGCCACACTCAGATTACGTGTACTGATCTATGTGTTTCAGTTGATCGAGGTTATGTAATCAAATCTGTGTGTAATATGTAGAATGGAGGCATTCATTGGGAAACAAAATATATTTTTATATGAGATAAGAAATACAAGTTGAAATGTTGAGTGATTTTTTTAAGAACACCACAAAATGTAATGTAGAACCACAATCTGGTGGCTTTAGCTTATTCTAGGATATGGACACGATGTTTTTAAAAATTATCTTGTTTGGTTAACTGTGACATTTAGGAGTATCGGGTATCACATATATAATTAAAGTTACAAGTATGTTTGAAAATAATTCTTAACGTATTATTAGTGATTTAAAAATGTAGTCTTCAAATTTAACTATTTTTTCTATTATTGGACCAAAATATTTTTAATAATATCCCTTTTCTTGCAGTTGTAATAACTTTAAAAACAATTTACCCAACAAAGAATGGTTGGCTCTCATTAATTTATGAGCTATGGCAGGTAAACATTTAATTAATACTGTGCTTTAATCAATTCTGATTGCCATAACTCTTAAATAACAGTTCGAATTCATAAATGGAGATTCAGATTTGTCTATTACGGCTGCTTAAGAATAACAAATGGACTGAAATGAAATGAAATTATTTTAATATTTAATGGGGATTAAATATTAAAATAAACACATATGATCTAAAAATATTGTATTAATTGCACATAAATCGATTTTATTTATCAACATGTTTAAGTAGGTAAGCGTGCGACCATCATGCCCAACCAGGCAAGGCATCCGCACCGTACGCAGCGCGACACCCTAGGGGAACCTTGTGTGACCTTGAAGCTGAAACATTCTTGTTCAGTGAGGACCAATGTAAACTAGAAGAAAGTTACAATCAAAACAATAAAATAAAAATGTATCAAACAATATGTAATTGGGAGACAAACTGTTTAAGATTATGTAATATTATATTTACCGATTTTGAAAAATAATTGGTCGGTAGTGTAGTTGGTTCAATCCCAGCTTCATGTGCTAAAGGTTCTCAGTTCGATCCCAATCAGAGTCAATACATTTTGAGAAGGATCAGCTGATAATCACCGGCTGTTCATTTGTCATTGGGCTATTAATTAATGACACTTTCTAAGGAATAGTCGGCCTTAGTTTGTAACAATGACTACATTCGCTCATCTACACTCATTCGAAATCCATATTCGCCCATATCCTGACGATCGGCGTCTTATGAATAAATAAATAAATTAATTAAAGTAATATGAATGTATTACAAGTTTTATATTCCTATTATTCCCATTCCAATTTAAAGTATTGTGGAAATGGACTTTTTATAGCTTTGTATTGTAGATTGATGTAGAAGAAACACATTATTTTTTTTTAGTAGTTTTCATATTTAATAGCCTACTTATAATAACAGTTTTAGCATTGTGTGTATATCTAGAAAAATCACATGTGCTCTATTGGAAACGCTTTGTTTTGAATTGGGGAGAGGTGTATTAGGAATTGAAAAGTTACATTTTCATTTCCCTTTTTCCTGCATTCATTCTTGTCATCCAGCAAAGCAAAATATAACGTTTTTATTGAATGTTTTGCAGCAAACCAACATTTTTTTAAAAACAATATCAAATTTGATTAAACTCCATATTTCATTGTGAACTTATGTGTTTTAAAAGTTGTGTGGTTAATGTTTAAACTATTAGAATTAATAATAGAGTTAATTAGTATGCTGTTTAAATAATATAAATGTAATTTATCATAGGTAAACAAAATAATTTTTAAAATTAATAGATGGAAAGTCATTATCTCCTATTAATTAGTAGACATTTTCTACCGGTCTTAAAATGTAAACTACATTGTGTTTAAATCTTTTCCGAGGCCCATTAGTGTTTGACCACAAAATTATTGTTATACTTCCAAGTATATGACTATTTATAATGTCTTTGAGTGTTTCATGATTCCATTCATCAAGAATGTATATTAGCAGGAATTTGAATAGCTATATATTTTATCAGAAGGTAAAAAAGCTCTATTCTGACTTCAAGGAAAAGTTTCAGGAGATGCGTAAAATCAAATTAAGAACCCAAACTTGGTAATGGGGTGGGTAGAGCGTAAGATTTAATGGGTCTTAAAACGCGATGGGTTCTGAATCATGCAACCTGACATCATCTGTGTTGGAAATTTTATTTATATAGCCAAAGTAACATTTTATTTTAGTTTTAATGTCTTTCTTTAAATAAATTTATTTTTATATTGTTTTATAAACAATATAAAACAATAACCCATTTTTTTTGTGTATTATATAGTTTAGTATTTCTATGTTTTTGTGTTTAAGTACCATTTTGCAGAGATAATTTTGTCCAAGCAAAATTTAATATGTTATATTGGGCCTGAGTTGTGAATTATTAAGAAAGTTAAAACATATCACAAATTGATAGTATCAAGATTTTAAAATCATATACATACAGTATTATTAATGACTTATTTTAAGTTTTCTGTTTTTCTAAAAAAAAAACTTTATTGACAGTTCACATGGGTGTACAGGCTTCTGTGTGTATTCATTATTGACAGTTCATATGGGTGTACAGGCTTCTGTGTGTATTCATTATTGACAGTTCACATGGGTGTACAGGCTTCTATGTGTATTCATTATTGACAGTTCACATGGTTGTACAGGCTTCTGTGTGTATTCTTTATTGACAGTTCATATGGGTGTACAGGCATCTAAGTGTATTCTTTATTGACAGTTCACATGGGTGTACAGGCTTCTGTGTGTATTCTTTATTGACAGTTCACATGGGTGTACAGGCTTCTGTGTGAATTCTTTATTGACAGTTCACATGGGTGTACAGGCTTCTGTGCGTATTCTTTATTAACAGTTCACATGGGTGTACAGGCTTCTATGTGTATTCTTTACTCAACTAGGGAAGTACCAATGGTTAGCTCAGCTGGGTATTCAACCTTGGACCTTGCCCTCTGCAGTTCCAACCTTAGCCACTGAGCCACCACCTACAACTAGTTTTCAATTCCTTTAAATTGTTATCATTCTAAGTATGTTTCCTATCGAAATGTATGTGTTAAATGTTTATTGTTCAATGGATTTTTGAACATAGTCTAATGCTAATAGTATAGAAGTGCAAAATATAATCTATTTTCCCTTCATAGAGAAGCTATCCCAAAACGGTTTACTTAAAACAATAGTAATGGAAATGAGAAATCCACAGAAGAAATAAACTTCATATAACTGAATGACATCATACTGGGCTTTGTATGTACTATCGATAAACGATTTTTTTTTCACTACTAAACGAACTATTATTACATATCATAGAAATTAGTGAAATATATGTGTGAAAAATGGACTAATAAAAATGCAAAAATGGTTTAATTAGCTGCTAAGCATAATATTTTCACATTGTAACAAACCCAGCCACCCTCCCACCCATACACTTACAGTTTTATTGATCCTCCTACCCATACATTTACAGTAGTATTGACCTACCCTCCAACCCATACACGCACAGTGGTATTGAAATACACGTACAATGGTATTAACCCATCCAACCTCCCACCCATACACGTACAGTGGTATTGATTCACCCACCCATACACGTACGTTATATTGACCCTCTCACCCATACACGTAGAGTGGTATTGAAATACACGTACAATGGTATTAACCCATCCACCCTCCCACCCATACACATACAGTGGTATTGATCAACCCACCCTCCCACCCATACACTTACGTTTTATTGACCCTCCCACCCATACACGTAGAATGGTATTGAAATACACGTACAATGGTATTAACGCATCCACCCTCCCACCCATATACGTATAGTGGTATTGCCATTAATGCCTCATTAACTCTTTCTGTTTCATAATGTTTCGACAATTTGCTTGGTATTTGACTACAGTAATCACTGTTCAGAAGATAACAAATAATCCCTCAAACTAGAGGGTCTTTAAAACAAGTAATACAGAGTTAACAACATCTCAGGTAACGCCATATTGAGACTATTAGATCATTTAATCTCAATACACAGAAACAGGGGAGTGTTCTGTCTCCGATTCTTTTTAATGTAGTTATGGAGATAATGATGAGAGAAATTAAAGAGGAGACAAATGAAGAGATGAAGATAATGATGTTTGCTGACGATATTCTGATGTGGGGAGAAAACAGGGAGGAGATACAAGAACAACTGGACAAGTGGAGTAGGAAGATGAGGGAGAGAGGGCTGAGGATAAGCAAGGAAAAAAGTGAAGTAATGGTAGTAGGAAGGGACACAGTTTTGGAAGAAGATATATTGGTAGATGGAAGTATACTAAAAAAGGTAGATGATTTCAAATACCTTGGAACGATGGTGTCAAGTGATGGAAGAATGGAACAGGAAATAAATGCCAGATTAGGAATGGGAGCGGGATTCTTCCGGACGGTGAAACACCTAGTATGGGACAAAGAGGTAACAAGGAGGGCCAAGGTAATGATGTTCAAGAATTACTATAGGCCTATAATTACTTATGCGGCAGAGACATGGCGGATGTCAGAAAGGGAGTGGAGTAGAGTACAGGCAGGGGAAATGAGGTTCTTGAGAGCAATAAAGGGAAGAACTCGAAGAGATAGAATTAGGAATAGTGAGATAAGGAAGGATGTAGTGGAGGAGAGTATAAGAGAAAGAGTGGAACAAGCAAGGTTGAGGTGGTATGGTCACGTAAAAAGGATGAGTGTAGAGAGGTTGCCGAGGAAGATGGAGGAATGGGAAATGGAGGGAAGGAGGCCCAGAGGAAGACCACGAAGAAGATGGCTGGATGGAGTGAGGACAGACGTGGAAAAGAGAGGGAGTGTGTGGGGGGAAGTGGTGAGAGAGGAGATGTGGAGGGACAGGAGAAGATGGAGAGGCTTGGTGACAACCCAGACCCAGGATTGACTGGAACGGGACCGGATAAGTATGTAAGTAAGATCATTTAATATAGCAGTTCAACATTAACTTACCATTTAAAGCTTTTAACAAAATATTTGATTACTCTGCACCATTATTTGATGGCCCATTATTTGAGTGTATTATGTATTGATTATAATACTATTTGAACTTTCTTGTCTCTCACTTTTCATATACAGTTAGAGCAAAAATTAATTAAATAAAAGTATATCGTAGATATACTTTAATACTATTTTTACGTTAGTAGTAATGGTTTATGTGGAATATATAAATAACACAGCACTTGTATGGGTGGACGGGTGGGTCATCAATATTTCTGTACGTGTATGGTGGAGGAGGTGGGCGAATATTACTGTACACGTATGGGTGGAATTGAAGAAAATCACTTCATAAAGTTTCTTATCGACAGAAAGATAACACTCCCTAGAGTGTTATCTTTCTGTCTTAGTTGATGGACTCTTAATACTGTTACTAAACAGTATTAAGAATCCATCATCTACTATGCATGGAATCATTAACTACATTGTTAAGAAAATTAACAGTGTTAATTGTGCAGTGAAATCACCCACATTTCCTTTTTAGCATTTCAGTGTGTGCTGTATTGACATAATTTCTAATCATCACAATAAAAACTATCTTTTTCATAATTATTATTGTACTTGGGTGGGTGGGACGGTCAATACCACTGTACTTCTATGGACGGATAGGATTGTCAATAAATATGTACGTATGGGTTGGGTGAATGGTTTAATAACACTGTACGTATATGAATGGATGGAAGGGTCAATACCTCTGTACGACTAGACGGGTGGTTGGGTCAATACCAAAGTGCGCCCATGGATGGAAGGGTGCGTTAATACCACTGTGCGTATATGGGTGGGTGAGTTAGTTAATTCAATTGTACGACCATGGATGGGTGGGTGGGTCATAACAACTGTTCGTATATGGGCGGGTGAGTGGGTTAATATCACTGTACGTGTATGGGTGGGTGGACGTCAATACCACTGTGCGTATATGGGTGGGGGCTATCCAGGACGTATTCTAAGGGCTAGCTAGATTAGCTGTGAAGTCTAGGAAATTTTCAATTTAAGTGATATATTTATTTAACTTCAAAACAATACCACTGTTCTTGTAAAAACAGTTGTGTAATAAAAACCAATATACTGTATTAAGGGATGTATTAGTTGATAAATATGTTACCCTCTACATTGGTTTGGATCAGTATGTGACAATTATGCAGATCCCACAATTGTACTAGAGACAATGAAGCAGAGTAATGCAACCTGAACTCTCATAGAAACCATGCACCGAGTTAGTATTCAGTCGGATTCTTTGTTATTTCATAAACCTTTCCCTCCGAATGGTAAACGTATCTCAAGTTACTTTACAATGCATTTTTCTAGTTATAGCTAACATGAATACTCACTTTAACTTACCCCAATACGTTACGCCCTGTTTTATGAAAGAGACCAGACCACTATGGTTTTACCAATACGACACTCCTGATTTAGGTTGTTTTAAAAAGGATATTTCAGGACAATTTCAAAATACCTTATGTATTTTACAAGCAAATGTATAGTAAGAAGCAATCTTATTGATTTGTCAATTTATATAAAACTTTGTAACTAATAATAAAGAAAAGGATATAAACATGGGTTAATATACTAAATATATCTTATGAATTGTTGGAACCAATGCAGGAATAAAAAAACTTATCTTTTTGTATTTTCAGGCAATATAGTGTTATTACCATTAGTAGTACTGTCAGTTAAATATAAATATACCAACTATCTAGCTTGTTGTTTGAACAAAAAATGCTTTAAAATGTTTTTTTTTTATGTTTAGTTGATTTTCTTCAAGGGGTGGTGGTTTTTTAATCACGTGTAAAATAGATTGAAGCTAATTTAAAAATTAATGAGTCATAAATTTCCAAAAAAAGCATGATATCTGTCTTAAAATTTGAACTGTAATACTCTTTATAAAGTGTATAGTATCTTAAAGAGTTTTTTTTGTTATATTGAAAATATATAACAATTGAGTTTATTTTTGTAATAAAGAGGGTATTTTAGTTATATTTTTATAAATGCAATAAAAATGCATATGGATGTTGATTTTATTGATCTATTACTATAATTTTACATATTTTCAGACGAGAATTACTTATTTAAAGGTGTTTGCACTAAGACATTTCTGGAATAAATACACTGACATGGTAGGAGTGGAAAGATTGGTAGGACGAGTAAAATCAAATTAAGAGTTATAAGTTCGCGTGACAGATTTAATGTGTTTTGCAACACGATCGGTTACGTATCATGAAATGCCAAATGACTTGTTCTTACAATGCTATAGGTAGTTTATCGTTCATTGTGACAACATTTTGTGAATAGTACAATGCATTAGTTTTTGAAGCAGTAAGCAACAACTTATGATGGTGTACAAGCAGACAGTAAACATATATACTTATTTAGCTTTAGAAATTTTAAAGATTTTTACAACAATGACTCCGTACATATACATTTACTTGCGTTGTGGTTTGTTAAACATTTAATTACACACAACAATAATTGTTGATCCCTGCTTCCTACTTAAATAACATAATAGTGATATTACTGTAGCCCTGTTAATAATTAAATTCAATTTTTAAACTGAATAACAATTCTGATATTAAAATGTTACGTACGTTCTGTACAGTGGTTTTATTTTGGTGGTGTAGTTAGCCAATTAAACCAGTAAGATGATATTATTTTACCAAATATCTATTTTTAACATCATTAGTATTTCGTATTTTAAAATAAATATCATGCCATAACAACTCATTGGTTGCACTATGTAATTAGTACTAATATTTTATTCAAAGTAAATAAAACTAAGCCTTTGGGCTATCAAAAAGATAAAACAAATCTTTTACAGTGTTTTTTAAACACTTATTAATTTCAAAATTATACTATATTTAATACGATTTATACTTTATTAAATATTTTTGTATACTTATAGAATAACGTTATATGAATATAAGGGGATAGTGCTTTTAGAATAAATTTACAACTAACACGTTGTAAAATTCTTAATCAATGTATGAACTTATTGTAAAGAAAAAAACATAAAAATATAAGTTAACCTTAAATAGAAAAACCAAATAAAATTTCTAACACTCAAAAAAATTTGTACTTTTTGAATAATAGTTAATTTATTTTGCTAAAATATTAACTAATAGTAATAATAGTTTATTAATATTGTTTCAAATTCAAATGTCAAATTATTTATTTATTATTTTGTATAACAAATACTCTACAAGTAGTCTTTTTATATTTATTCCTCTAGCCTATGACTATTTGAGGAAAAATCTTATAGATAAATATATTTGCTTTGATATTGTCACTATAGAATACATCATAATATTAATAATAATAATAGTATAAATTTTAAAAATTTTAAAAAA